>JABASF010003482.1:0-10165 GCA_019776145.1 Harlomillsia oculata
GAAAGCTTTGAAGTCTGAAGTACTGTACTGATGTGTTTGTATAATTATTGTAAAAAGTAGAATAGAATTTATAGAATAGACATATCTCCTTATTCATTAATTTAAATAAACCCCATATTCTGAAATTACACAATCAGATTAATTTATTAGCATTAGCATAAAGCAATTAATTAACTACAAGGAGCCTAAAACAACAAGCAAGTGAAAAGTTGCTTTTGAACTTTGAAGTGGCCATTAAGAATTTGTGTCACAGTGTTAAAAGTCAGACGTTTGTGTACTTGTAACTTGTATATCATGTACGTATCATTAAAGAATGCGCATAACGCCAGCATGTTGCCTGATGAATGTGATGAATGACCTTACCTGTAATTAAAGTGAGCCTGTAAAATAGTAAAATACTAAAAATTCATTTCGAACATTTCGACAACAACAGAAGGCTTTATTGGAAATTGCCGTCTAATCAGAAGCTGTAGCATAAGTTGTCGAATCACCTTTGTTTACCACTTGACCACACTTTTTCTTTTTTTGGTTGAATGTTAAATTAATGTCTTCTCGCCACTTGCCAATCCCACTTCATCAAAAAAGGCACGAGAAGATACATTATCCAAAATTTGAAGAGGCTGAGCCCTTTATTTGGTGAAAGGCTAAGATTATTATTGATTAAATAATAAGTTTAATAAAGCCACAAAAATGCATGATTACGAAATTCAACTGAATAAATATATAATTCGCACTCAAGACAATTCTTAAATGAAATTGCAATATTGTTAGGCTTTGCGTTTTTCGACATCGTCATCGTCAATCGTCTTGTTGTCGTCCTTGTCGGAATCAAAATGGTGATGAAGGCTAAATTATAAGGAGTGACGTCGTCTAACATGCAATAATATGAATAAGGAGATATGTCTATTCTATAAATTCTATTCTACTTTTTACAATAATTATACAAACACATCAGTACAGTACTTCAGACTTCAAAGCTTTCCCTTCCATAAACTTTTTTATAAATGTACTACGAATAAAATGCGAAAATCGTAGTTTTGGTGGTAGTCGCATTGATTATCAAAAAATTCAATTCTTATGAAATGAGAATTCATTCTGACATTGAACTGAAAGTGTAACAGTATATGACATATAGACAGTATTATATGTTCAAAACATGACATCTTGACAAGGAAAGTGAAATCCATTTTTTCATAGCTGACATTCATCCCTTCAAAAAAAATTTTGAATTCTAAGAATTTTGATAAGTGTCATGAAATCAATTGCATTGTATTCGCATTTTCCTTTGAAACTTGACAACTTGAACTTATGCACATGAAAGATTCAAGATTTCAATTGTTGTGTAATGGTTTGCAAACAAAGTGTCATAGATGACATTCCGGTTCGCGAATTCGAGTGATTGTACTTTGTAATGTGTGTGTGGGTGAAAATATTGTAAATGAAGGTGACAAGTGTGTATGAGCTAGTGTGGTTTATTATCTTGACACAGGAACCAAAGTGAAAATCCAAATTGAATTTCCTAATGAGAAACGTCCCTGTCACTCGTCTGCCAGTTCAATTATCACCGTTTACCATGTCATGTCACTTGGGAAATGTAAAAGTGCCAATGCGGCCACGTAGCTAAGGAAATCAACACCGGTTTTGTGAACCTCATGCCGTCTCGCCGTGAGGTGATTTTGGAAACAAAAATGCATTTAATCTTGATCTCACTCATTTGCAATAATAGAATCATTTCCTTTTTGTTCTTGCCTTTTGTTCACCACGCACATCAATTGGATCGCGATTCCTCTAATTGAACGGATGAGAGCAAGGATAGTTACACATCTCAAAAAGGATTCAAAGATGTCCTGCTGTGAGGAATTTGTCTCTGCATGACACCTCAACAACACCAACCACCATTGCAGTTTTGCATTTTTGTAATTGGTATTGAAATCACGAACAAGTATACGTTTTGCACTGACACGGACACCCACGGCAAAATGTGTCGCCCCCACATCATCATCACATTTTGCATGATGCTATACACAGAGATGTGTTTTTTAATTCCTTACAATTTGCAATATGACGGAGGCAGAACATAGTTGAGAAACTGGTTCACACGGTAGTAGAATTGCATTAAATATAATTTCTAAAAGTATGCATTGCACAAGGACTCGGCCACATTATGAGAGCACAAATTACCGACGGGCTCATTTTTTTTAAAAAGAATTGTTTCCATTAATTTCTTCCAAGAGAAAGTGTATATAACAATTTTTTGAACACGTGCTCGACGACTGTTGGCCCACCTGTGGAATCAGGTCGACAATGTGCAATTATACAAATATAGTTCGTATCTAATCCTAGCCCTTAGCCGACATTAGACTGTGCAAATTACACAGTCTTCATCTGCATAATTGTAGTGTTTTACATGTCCAAATTGAAGGTTTTGGAAAGAACGCCAAAAAAGCAATTGACACTCTTTCCTTTACTCTTTTTTTGCATCGTTAGCACACGTATATCTGAAGCTTTGGGATTCTGTCGTCGTTTTTGTGACTTAATAATTAACACGATAAAAAATAATGGGACTTGCCTTTATTACTCTTAATTGCGTATTAAGACGTTGTTGTGTAATTTATGCAGAATAGCTAATTTAGATACTTAAAATGAAAGCAAGATTAGATGGTAATGGTAACTTCGAATATATAGATAGTATTTAATAGCATGGATATTTTGCATAGCTTTCGCAACGCTTTGAATTCATAATTCATTGATTCGTACATTTTGATAGGAAGGGATTGGCAAATTGGCACCCATTGGACAAGGTCCACCGTGACTTCCTTCATATTCGGAGCTTTAATCGGCGTCACGAACGAAGGGCATTAATGCTTGTTATTGTGCTTCATTATATCATGCCGAAAAATCTCCTCTGTTATTTAAACAGCGAAGAATTCTCAATAATAGTGAATGATGAAGGGATGGACCAGAAAACGATCTTGCGTTTCGTTTCGTTGTTAGGCTACAGCATTCAGTTTAGTACACTTGGAAGGTGTGACCGTTCAATCAACGCGTGTTCAAGGAATGCTCGCTCCATTCTTTTCTTGAGTTTTATCGTCTCAGGCCTCGTTGAGATGTACAGGACATTTTACATTGTATAGAATGGTCATGAAGTGAGATTCAAAAATTGATGACTTCTGGTGAAGCACTCAGGAAGAAATCGCAAGTCACGTTCAATGAAACTATAAAGCTTTTTGAACATAACTACGACAAATGCGTGCTTTTTAAAACAGCAGTCTTATGATTTTCGTTTCGTGAAACTGAATTTTGGAATGTTGAAAGTAAAGTGGCTTTATAACTCTTGTGGAATGTGTGCAATTTTAAGACATTAATGTTCGAAATTCACAAGAAATTACAGATCTTCGAATATTTTTATGAGTTTTTGGTCAAAGTCGTGGGATTTAAGAGAAAATCACGGGGTTCAACATGAAATTAGGTTTTGTGACCCGTTTCGGTTTCACTTACATGAAAGTTTATTAGTGGCAGAGATTTTCACATCTCATATTTTTAATTTAGTTAAATATTAATTAATCAGCTTATTAAAATCGATTAAACGGTAGACAACAATAAAATTCAATTCATGGGAGTTTTGTGTGAGCTCTGTGACACTTGCATTAAGTTTCCATTGTGTCTGAAAGTTTTGTAAATTGTTTTGAGTTTGTAGTTTGTATTGGCCTGTAGTTGTGCATTTGGAGCTGGAATTTGCTAATCAAGTGGTCATGCAAGTTTTATAGTAGTCAAATTCACATGCATTATTAAATCAGGACTTTAACTTTCACGAAACAAACAGTATGTTTTGAGACGACAAGATTAATAGAATTATGCATTCTGTTTGACGTGTAATCTCTAATTTATTACATTCATTTTTGAGATTAATGACAATCTCCCAAACATTCATCTTGACTGAATATCTTCACGTATTAAAAAAATCTGCCTTCTTTATTTACTTTACCACTTTGTTGACTTTAACACGGTGAAAATTTACAGACTTGGTGTCATGTCGGTATAATACTTGAGAATTCTACGACTTTTACTAGCTAACATAAACACACACACAGACACTCATGCGTGAGTATGTTCATTTGAGAATTTGGCACTCATTTAAAATGTGCAAATAATGCATGTGCAAAATGTGATCATGCTTTTACAAAAACCACTTTCAGTTTAACTAAGGATGCACTACTTTTCCCAAAAACTCTTCTATCCCAAATTGCGAATGGGAAATTAGCAATGCGACAAAAAAATCCTCACCTTTTCTTTACCCAAAACATAAATTCCTTGCAATTTTCAAAGCATGTCTGTGCAGATTTGTAGATTGAATTTTGTGTCACTTGGGCACCTGTAATTCTAAAATGAAAAGTATGTACAATAAAATCGTAAAACCTTAAAAATCAGTTTCCGAATTAGAAATTTTTTTTATTTAAGTTTTATTTGCTTGATTAGACGTTCGGTTCGTGCAATCTTCTTCCGGTTTGACACCACGCAGACGTTGCAGATCATTACAAAATGACGACACAGTGTCACTTGTCCTCGTGACACCATGCACAGATGAGCATTTGATATTGATTACAGAGGAATCGTGCGGACTGTTTTGTGAGCAACTTGCTTGCTCCATTACTTTCCTTTGAACTGATTATTTTGTCTATTCTTCAAATTAACGATTGAATTTTTGTTCACGCATCAAGGAAGCAGTTTTGTTGAAAAGTGCTGATTTTTCATGCATAAGCTATATGGCAGTAGATTTAGTAGTTGGGTTCGCACATTGTTCCCTCCAAATTGCTCACAAAAATTTGGAAAGTGCATCATCCAACAATGAACGATGAACCAAACCAAGCACACAATGTACACAAAACTGACGATGTAATGAGCAATGAGCAACAATGTGATGGTGCTCAGATTTCCCTGACGTAAGCAAATTTAAAACGAGAACTTTTGAAGTTTTGAATTCGCATTTGAGAATGTTAACAGTAGTTTTTATCATCGCCACTTTGATTGTTTGTTACCAGCTCAAAAAAAACGGAAAGTTAAGTTTTCTAGATGAAAAAATGTGTAGAATCTAGTAGAATCCAGCCATAGTGGGATATTATGAGAGTGAAAATACGACAACGTTAATGACGAAGCTCATGAATGCAAATTGAATTGAGACGTAATGGATGCATTGAACTAATACTAAATAGATTACGACAGTTGATTGTAATCAGAGTGACAGGGTGCACATTCTCTCTTCCTATTGGGTTTGGGTGTACGAACACGTAATGATGGAATAATAATGTGCAACTCAAGTACGCAGTAAGTGAATTATACACAAGGGATTCCTTTTACAGAAAGTTGTCAATAGACGAGACGAGACTTAAACTTAAGTGTATAGGACACGTTTCTTAAAATGTTGCTTTTTTTTCATTGAGCGGGTGGGTGACGTGTGGTTTCATTGTCATGCCTCAAGGAGTTTCATGAGTCAAATCCTTCTTTTTTCGTTACAAATGTCATTTGGACGGCTTAGAAACGTTTTCGACATCATCAAGTCCATTCGAATGACAATTGACAATGTGGAAGGCTCACTTCAGAGATTGTAGGAAACTGCCTTGAAAAGTGAAAACGACTCAAGTGTAAACGTAATCGGGTAACAAAAGTATTCATTTTAGTAATTTCCTTTACATGATTTAACTTTTCTGTTTTTGTTCAGTCGAATCACGTATCTGAAGATCCTAAGGATCGTCATCACATCATCTTCATCAAACTGATGAATCAACGAATCCAGCATGACCAGCTCGTGCGTGAACGTGGACGCTGCTGCTGTCGGCTCATCCCCATTGCCCACAACAGTAACGAGTTAACGAGTAACGTCAAAAGATCACTATTTCGCTATTTCCTACATTTTTGCATATTTTTGTGGTTTTAGCCTTCATTCTATTCATTCATTTGGTAAAATCGTAATCACGCATGCAATCAACTCCATCTTCTGAATCTTAATCAGCAAGAATCTTTAGCATAGATCAGTCAGTCACATTTTTTGGCATTGCAGATTTGCAGAAAGTAGAAACAATGAAACAAAGCAAACACGACCTTGCCAAGAAAGAACTATAAACTTCATGTAATGAAATATTATATTAACTTTTCCAAGACTTTTAAAACGGCATTAAAATACAATTATTAATATAGAATTTATTTTCATGTGACATTGCAAAAATCATGTGGTTTCATTGGTTTTGTCAAGATGACTCAGGGTATGACAAGAGGCAACTACTTTTCAAAAAATTCAAAGCGTCTAAACAAAGTCCGACGAATTCGGTTTGGTCATGTTCGTCAACCACTTAACGATGTGCAAACAAACACATCCAAAACTATTATATTTGACAATTTGCATAAAAAGCCATGAAGGAAAAAGCTTTTTACGTTGAAAAACCTCTGGTTGCTGCAGTTTTCCTCATCATTTTTGTGGGTCTCACCTTTTTTTCAGCGTTTTTCTCCCCAATTTCTACATCTCGTTTGATGACGCTGCCTGACTGAGCAGACAAAATTGCGTGCGGTTTACACTTTGCACATAAAAAATATGTGCTGAATGGATTTTTGGCACAGTGTTTGTGTACAAAGATGAGCTTCATCATTTCACTCCTGCTCCTCAACCCAGTTCATTTCGGGGTGGCAAAAACGTGTTGAGCTCAATGAATGGCGAGTTTTTCTTGCTTGGTGGGAAAGAAGGGTTTCCTTTTTGACCATTAAAGCTTTAAGTCATTTCAGCACTTTGGTGCATTATTCCTCTCCAATGTCACACATATCTCATTTTGTGTAGTTTATTAACATTAGTGAATCTTCTTTCACGCAAGGAAAGGACCAAAAGGAGAAAAAAGTGTATGCTTTAACCTTGTATTTGGTATTGGAAGATGAACAAACCTCCAAAGCTTAACCTAATACGAAGATTGACGAGATGAGTTGATTTGCTAAACAAAAAAAAAGTTGAAAACTTGTCTGTATAACTTCAATATTTTTGCGAATCTCGAGACTTGCGACGGACTTGTCGCAATTGTCTTGGCACATACTCCTTCGTTTGTGTTAAAATGTCTTTGACAGGAAGGATACAAATCCAATCCAAAGTAAAACGCATGGCATCTCGTTTGTTTCAACGAGGTTCACTTCCAAACCAGCCCTTCGGCTCACAAACCTTTGCCTTCATATAAAATGCTAATCACCTGAATGATTTAAACGTTAGAAAACTGTGATCTTTTTCCGCAAAATCTGCTAATCAAACCAGAATACCTAAAAATCTAGTTTTGTGTAAAAACAAAGATTTGCATGTTTGGATTTATTATTTAGAGCAATATAATAAATGATCTCAAAAAATCATAAACAAGCTCTCTTCCAAATTTCGATTTCATTTTCCAAATCGTATAATCGTACGATAGTAAAATCTTCTTGAGTCAATGAGTGGGACTAATGTGGATTAATTATCGTGAAGAAAGTGTTCAAAGCGTTTCCTTCGTTCCATCTTCCATGCATGCGTGTGTGCTCATTTGTTTTTTACGACTTTGCAGGCTTTGCAGAACGAATTTGCAGGTCTCGATTCTCGAGCCACAACTTTCAATGATTGCGATTTTACAATCACGAAATAAACAATAATGGTGAATGAATTGACCGTTGTTAGTTGTTACTGTAAAGTTATAACCGTATATCAAAACTGCACTTTGGCATTGTAAATTAATAATGTCCATCATCACCACTATTTTAAATGGCAGAAAGTCAATCTGAAACTTTTGCTTGTCAGTGTGGAAAATGAGATCCTCTGCCCCCTCCCCTCCCTATCCCCTTCCCGTGCAAAAAATGACATTTTGAAAGTTTTTCTCCTCCTGGTTTTACAATTATTGGTAGAATCTATCCAACTTCACTTATTTATTATATAGATTGACATTTTTGTGCAAAATCTAATTTTGTACGGCTGACGTCAAACGTTTTTATGATTTTTGGTAAATCGTTAGTAAAAGCTAAAAGCAAACATCATATTTGTAATCAGGAAAATTAACCTAAAAGAAAGGATCACACGTTACCGAAATCCATTGTAATCGGTATTTTGTAAAGCAGTAATTTTATGATGTATTTATTGCACAAAATGACAACTCATCTTCTCACCGCAACAAAGCACGCAGACATTTTACAGCTCCAAAAAACACATTTTGAATAGATTTATTAGTTCTCATCGCGTTTCGCGTCATGAATGACCAGTGAACACGAGATAATTTAGTTAATGCTGATGCACAAGGTGAATTTACCTTTTCTGCAAGCATAATATTATATTTGTACGCGAATCACGTTGTTGAGTCAGGTTTGTTGGCTTGGGCTGGCTCGGGTTCAGTAATTTGCACAGTGTGCGAGTACAGTGAGCTGCTGCTGTGAACTACGGTGAACTGTATTACTGAACCTTTTTTGCCAATGATAATTGCTACATAATCCTTATGCAAAACGACGAACGGACGACCATGAATTGAGAATCTCTCACCAAAGTCCTATATCGCAAAGGCACCTTGCATCAGAGTCCTGTGAACAAGGGTTTTAGCCTTGCAAAAGAGTTCTCATCTGTGTCCACACATTTGTATACATTTTACACTTGACCTATGCATTTATGTGTAACAATGGCCATTGCCCGATGCTTTCTGATTATTAACCAGTCGATGAACGTCCATTAAAATGTAACATTATAACGTAACAAGAAAACCAAATCAGGCTTCTTCAGGTATTCCATCCTTGGATGTTGAGTCAACCGGTCAATCCTGGTGTGATAATAACCTTCATCATTGTGAAACTGTATTGCAGTTTTGTGCACATTTGCATTTTTCAATGGGTTCCTTCTGTCGCGATGACCAGCTCAAGAGAAAAGTTGAGAGTCAGCACAAAGCAAAGAGAGAAATCCACATTCTCACACAGTCAGCCAATGCATGCAACGTCCCACTGTCATAATTGCAAGTTAGCGCAAAACCAATGCCAAACCCAAATTTTTAGCACAGAAAATGACACTAGACTAGCTTGTACAATGCAAAATGAAGTGAGGAAGCATGTGGAAGCACGTTGGAACAATATCACTAACGTAAAATTGTTCTAATGGTTTTTTTCCTTGTAGACTTTTTATTGTGCTTGTCTTGTCAGAACAATAATTAGTAAATCATCCTTGCATTTGCATAAGTAGGCAAGTTTCCCTTCTGCTCGTCCGTCAAGTCAGGCAAGAGACGAACTAGTGTCCTACTACGTGGCTTATCAGTCGTCCAATTTGCAAGATGACCAAAGTGACTCGACTCACTTGACTGTCCGATCTTTGTCACTCTGACCAACAAAAGCGGCTTCAACAGTTGCAAATGAGAGTGACATGCTTTCTTTCATACTTTTTTATTGTTGTTCTTGAAATCTAGAAAAAACGTACAGTACAACTGTGCATACAACACTCGAATGTAATTGTACAAAGAATGCGAATGATGTCGTTATGATTACAAATTCAAAGGAGACAATTTTCTCTCAGCTTTGCTCAATTGTTTCAAAAGCGTATAAGGTTCATTGGGCGCCCACCGACATAGAAAGTTCCTTTTGGTCAAATGCAAAAAACTGTTAGCTCATCTTTGTGTACTTTTGCTCTCTTTGACAGTTGCAACTTTCAGTTCACTAATTCCTTAGGCTCAAAAGTCTGTCTTGTTCCATGGTAAACGGAAAGTGAGGCAATTAAAGTCTTAAAGTATAAAAGATGATGTGCTCTCGAATGCGCATTCAAAATGAGAATATTTTGTGTGGTTTTTTGACACACAGACAGATGTGCCACTTATGAAATGTTCATGCAAATTTAAACTACGTTTTTGCCATATGGCAAGTATAGTTTGAGATTTAAGGAAGATTACTACGCCAAAATTAGCTCGGATAATGTAGAATTGAACTATGGTTGCCGGGTGAGTTTGTTACAAAATAATGAGGATTCCAAATATGTTTTTTCCAAAATTTTAAAAGGATAAAAAAGCATAATTTTTAGAAAAACAGAAAATGAAGCATAATAAAACATAAATCGCCAAATATCGAGTAAAAAAGTATAAATCATCAAAAATCGGGTTAAAAAGAGGACAAATCGCAAAAACAATCGACTTAAAAAATGTTCAAAACTTAAATT
>JABASF010003483.1:0-10164 GCA_019776145.1 Harlomillsia oculata
ATTTTCTTGTCGCTACTGTAAATGTAATGCTGTCAATTTGTTCATGTTCCAAGCAGCGACTGCTGCCGCCTGGAGTGCATGCAATTAATGCGTGTCTGTCCAGAGATTCATATTATTGTAACTTTGTAAATTGATTTCCAGCCATGGACGACTCGGTGTGTGCTGGTAGACAGAATGGGAACATGATGAATCCTAGCAACTGTAGCACGTACATCAACTGCTTTCTGGAGCTCAAATTCATCATGCCTTGTCCAATTAGTTTGCACTTTAGTGAGGCAACTGGACAGTGCGACTACCCGGAAATGGCCAACTGTCACGCAATCAAAACAGCTACAAAAGAAGAGATGATGGAAAATTCTCGCGCTGCATGGGATCAACAAATGCTTTGGCGATGCTACCAAATTGAGAAAGAGTGTGCAGAGAGACCAAGAGAAGAATATTTGGTAGAAAATCCCAAAAACTGCTCCAAATTCTTCAAGTGCGATCACGGACAGTTGAAACCTTTCGATTGCCCCGATGGTCTTCATTTTAATAAGGAAATTAGCGTTTGCGACTGGCCTCAAAATGCAAAATGCTGTGAAAAAGAAGAACAAGCTTGTCCTGAACCTGCGTCCACTGAGTATGTTACTGAAGCTGCTACCACTGAGTATGTTACTGAAGCTGCTACCACTGAGATGGTTACCGAGCAGCAAATGACAACAGAAATGTTACCAGAAACTACACCAACAATGGAACCACCAGAGCCAACTACTAGACCAGTAACAACAGAAAGGACAACGGAAAGAGCTACAACTCGAGCTACGACTACTGAAAAAGCTACGGAAGCCACAACTCGTGCAACGACCACTGAAAAAGCTACAACTCGAGCCACAACGACTGAAAAAGCGACGGAAGCTACAACTCGAGCAACGACCACTGAAAAAGCTACAACTCGGGCAACTACCACTGAAAAAGCAACGGAAGCTACAACTCGGGCCACAACTACTGAAAAGGCCACCCAGAAACCAACAGTAGCAACAACTGAAAAGACAACGGAAGCAGAGCCAATGACAACTGCAATGCCTGAAATGGATCCGACAAGTCGTCCTCCAGAAATGATCTCGCAAACTACTATGCGCCCGGAAACGTGTGAACGAACCGAGCCAACTAAAACTAATACTTCGGATAAAAAAGTGACCAATACCACATCGACTGATTCTAACGGCAAGTCGTGGACAAGGTCAGTCATTGAGGAATGCACTTGCACTTGCTCAAAGTATACGGAAAAATGTCCGACCTCATCAAGCATGGATTCAGATAAAGGGTCTTGTTCAAACAATGAACCTATGACCACAGCAGCCCCACAAACAACAACGACCAAGAGACCATCAACAACTCGAGTCACCACAACACGGGCAACGACTACAACAAAGGCAACAACCACGACGGAGAGACACGCACATCATGGCAATGCCAGTTGCACGGAACATGCAACGCCATCGACGTACACGCTGACATGGTCACCAATTCCTTCGAAAGCAACTTCGGCCAACTTTTGTACCGGGAAGAAATGTGGAGTGTACGACTTTGAAGATCCCAACGACACAAAGAAAGGTCATTTCTGCGTAGCGGAAAAGAGTTTACCATTTACCTGCGCTGGAAACCAACGATTCGATGAAAGAACAAATCTCTGCGTGGGTGATTTGTTCCGTATGTTCATGAAGAATTACAACCAGGCCATCATCGGACCGGAAGTAAAATAAACAACTTTTTGGAGTTGTCGGAAACATCGATTATTATTAATGTACCATGTAGACTAGACATGTCAGTAAATAAAAAAGGTTAAAAGTCACGGTCTCAGTTATTTGTGCTGGGTTGTGCTCTGTCATAATTGTGTCCTTGGATAGTATAGTAAAGTAAAGTACACCTAAAATGATGTTGTACAGAGAAATAGTCAGAAATCAATTAGCGAGATTCCCCAGAGTGCTCTGAACGAAGAAGCTTAATGTCACATGACATGTCTCATCAAAATTTCAGTATTTAAACTTAAAGCCCTGCAGCACTGAAAGGAGGGCACACGGCACAAGCTTTTGTGCTCATGTCATAAATCTAATCAAAATGTGACTTTCGAGCTCCTCAGCCCTCAGCTCAACTTTGCTCACGAGAAAGCCAGCATGGAGCAAAGAACAAACGATACGAAACGTAGAGAAAAGAGGCGTGAGAGAAAGCGTCTACTACTAGTTTGATTCCCACGGGTTTTCACATTAAAGCAAATATTCCTCACGGAAATTACATTCTAGTCACAGAACTACAAAACAGGAGAGTGAGATGCATTGTGCAAGCAGAATTGCAATTTGTCCTCATTCTCCCAGTGGTAGCACCATCACCATCACCTTTCTAACTTTCTACGATCTGGGTCTCAAAATTTTATGTCTTCTTCTTCCTTCACTCAATCACTCAGATGTGTTATCACATCAGTTTCCCAATTTCAAATTATACTTTACAATGTTTACAAAAGACATTTCCAGCTGTGAATCAAATCTGAAATGAAATGATGAAATTCGCACTTCCTCTCTCGTATCGAAATGATACGATTAAATGAAAACAATGATATCCTTTCAAAATCAAACGTATAATGCAAACTTGAAAAACACATTTTTTTTTAGTTCACCCATTGATTTGCTTTCTTTATTTCCATGATGTCTCAGTGTCTGCTTGTGGTGATTTGACAAGTAACAATAACTAAAGTGGGCTTAATTACCATTACATGTGTTTTTAATACGATATAGTCGTTTCTTTCGAACCTTTACTTTCTGAGTGTACTTTATAGCTTTCAAAACCTATAATTTTTTTGGATTTTTTAAAATGACATTGTTTAAATCTGTACCGAGCCAAAAAAAGTGGTTGTATATTTTTTAAATTATATTAACTTTCGCTTGGACGCAACATCAAAAAACTGGAGAGACACTCTCATGAGATGTTCCAGAGAGTTTTTGATTTGATTTTTCGTAGTCATACAATAATAAAATGGACATTAATTTTATTTTTGTGTCCTAATTTTATCATTTTGTTTGGCTTGAAACAAAATGCTGTGTCGTTACTTCACCCTTCTTGCAAAGAATCTTTTTAAATATTATAAATTCAAAACTACTTAATTATTAACCAACAAGAAGTACAATAATAAATTCTACAATAACAATCAACTGCCATTTTTAGTCACCCAATAAAGTGAATTACTAATAAACGATCAAAAAAACAAAGTAAATTGGACCTATAACCAAACAGAACAATATATTTTAATTAACAATTTATAATTAAATGAACAAAAAAATTATTGTAACACCTCTTCTTCTTTTCTTGTTACACAATTACAATTACAAATTATAGTGTCTGTGTAGTTCACTTGTTTCAACAATGAATCTTTTTCATGACACAGAAACCAAATTTGAAGCCACAAACCCAATCTTAATGGTAATTAAACATTAACCAAAAAAAATCCCGAAAAACAACAACAATTATTATTAATAACAACAGCAAAAAATCGGACCATATTCGATTACACTGCAAATTATATCATAACAATAATTAGCGTCAATTGTAGCAGTTTTTTCTCAATGTATCGTCGTCGCAGTTGAAATTGAAAACATCTTCTCCCAAACATGCTGGAGCTGCGCCCAAAAATTCTTGAAATGCACATCTTAGAATTATTCATTAAATCAGTATCATTTAATATAACACACTAATTATTGTGAATCTGTACTAGTAAATTCAAAGTATTGATGTCCATATTCCAACTCAAAAAGAGAAAATTGTCAATTTTGTGTACACTCTTAATAACAATCAAAACCACTTCAGAAACAATAATTTAGATTATAGTAGCCCATGTCATAACAAGTAGAATTACACTGCATACGCAATTGCTTTTTTAAAATCATAACAACATATTTGCAAAAATTCAATACGTGACAAAGCTGTGCTTTTTTTATATTGCTCAAGCAAAAAAATAGGTGAATCGTGACGATCAAAAAAATGCATTTTGATCATTTCTTGATCATGAGAAATTACATTAGGAGACAGCAAGGGCAAGTACGAAAGTAATGGAGATGCCAGACACAAAAAATCCGACATGAATTTGCAAGTTGGATAAAAAAACAAACCCGTCATCGTAGTCGAGAATGTTATTTTTTTTAAACCACATTTTGCAAACCTTATTTTATATTTTTGCACATGTTTGATGTTAAAGTGCAAAATTGTATACTGAGCACACGCATGAATTTTTTGTATTACCTTAACTATATACGATTCTCATTCATATCATTATTGTTCATGTCGAATCTTAACAATAATCACACACATTTCATTTATCCAACAAGCTAACTGCTCATTTTCAAGGTGGCACCGTTTCATTTTATCGTTTTGTTTTGCGCTTCGTCAAATACTTGAGAGTTTCACGTAATCGTTACCATTTCGCTTCGGTTATTTACGATTTGTTTACGTCATTCGTTGCGTTTTCAACATTACATCATCCCCCGATTTCTCGGATTTGAGATTGAGGCCAGCCTACTTTTCAAAATGCATGTAACGCTTGACAATATTCGTGTTCCGAAATCGCAATTAGCTTATCAGGTAAAATAACATTTTTTTCAGTGGTAGAAACAAACGAACAACACAGTTATGAGTTAGCACACCAACAATTATTAATTAGAGCACAAGCACACAGAGTTGACGAGCAAAGTGACTGACTAAACTTTACACAAAAAAGGACGCAGACAACTTTACTCTCTCAGGACAATTCTTATACTCACATTTCAGTTACACTTAACATTAATTAATAACTATTTATAATATTATCTTAACAAATGCATTTTGTCATACGGGCGATTACGGGTACACATTTTTAAGAAATATTTTGTGTGATGTCCGTAGTACCACAACATTCCGTACATCTTGTCGAAACGTATTACTCGCAACGACAACGTAACGATATTAATTTTTTCTTAAAAACAAATTCTACAGTGCGAACGAAAAAGTTTTTCGCTGTCTAGACTTTTTCTAATCACAATAACGTTCAGGCGACTGAGCTAACTCAAGTACATTAATTGCATATAATGATTAAGTTCTATTGATGATTTCAGAAGTTAAAGATCACGAAGAGTAGCTCTTTCGCATCACACACGACAGTTTTTTAACGAACGACTCGATCGACACATGTTACACCTTATAGATTTAAGTTTTGTAGATTTGTTTTGTTTGTACGGTATGGTACGATGTCACAATAAATTTCCAGGCTGTGACATGTCGACGTGGTCGACTGATACACCTGTCATTATTGTGACAATGTGTCAGCTAACAGGACTTAACTGTGTACCACCTACACTTACTTCATCAGTCCCATCACTATAAATCATCAGAACTTGGAACAATGAAGCTAACCAATTCAAATTCAAGTGATGTTGCGTTTTAGGATTTTGCAAGTGAGTTGTTCACACGAACAAACCCAATTTGAACAATCAACAATTTGAACAAGTTTTGCAACATTTGTTTACAAGCCGGTGAAAGCTGAGCGTGTTGGAAATTCGTTATGAACAATAAACATTCACTTTTTAAGACGCACTCATACTCATCCCGTACAAAAAATCCTTGTGGATTAAATAGATCTCTTTTCTACTGGCTATTTAGTATCATTCAATCCGTTACAATATATAGCATATATAATATAATATAGTGTCATATTTTTTAAGTCAACAGTCCTTCCCGATTTAATAGCGCTTTATAATTTGATTTTTTTCTCACTCAACTAAAATTGGACAATCAGCTCGGAAAGGCTTGGCAGCTTGAGTGAAAGAAAAGTCCGTAGTTTCAAAATACAAAGTCTCCAAGGGTTCCTGTTCCTAGTCTCCCCGAAAAGTCAAGGTTACCTCTTAAACTTCATAAAAGTACGGGTTCTCTTTGTATTACTTTAATTTGTAAGTCAGTCTTCCCGAACTGATTCTTAAACGTTCATTATAGCGTCAGTGCAGTGCTCTTTCCCCGTCGACTACACAGCGACAACATTTTAAGATTTATAAACGATCATCTTAAAAATGGTCAGTGCTATGATAGTCGATAGCGTAGCACTTGGTTTTGGTAGAAATCAGGCGATGAGTACTCGTAAAGTCAGTTGGGTCAAAAAATAATAGTCTACGTACGTCTACTACCTACATTCTGAATATACTAAAAAGATAAGCTAAATGTAATACAATGTAAAGAACAAAATAACTGACCAACGTGGTATGAAGGCTTTTGGAAGCACTCCAGTCATTGTAGCTAAAATTATATGAGAACAAGAATAAAGAAAAACAAACAAGTTGTATCCAGATTTAAAGCTACTTTCCGAATTTAAAAGACACCAAATTCTGAATTCCAAATTTTTAGAAAACTAAAGTTCGACGGAATAACAACGGGACCAAAAAATTGTAGACGTAGTACTGTCGAAGACATGTGGTTTGGCACGTGCTCACCTCTACAAGGTGAGTATGATACTTCCTATATAATCTACACAATGGTTGTAGTTATAGTCCAAGATAACAAGTTTTAACTTACGAGTAACTTATCGATAAGCTAAGGCATTCACCATTGTTCGTCAACTGTTCTAAAGCGATTGAGTTGAGGATTTTTGTTTTCGTAACTAGTAAATCGTCTGTTGTCAATAAAAACTATCTTCTAACTTATACAACCTCATCTGGACCAACTGTTGAACGGCAACCCAAAAAATTAACTATTTCGCAAAATTCAGCAGGCTAATTCAACCAGAATGAATCTTAAACAATAATCTTTCATTATAGTGTGTCTAATAGTACAAGTACAAACAAACCAATTCGAAACTATTTTAGAATCAGACAAACAGCAACCAATTAACCATAGTACTTACACAACCAATCGATGAATCAATTTATAGTCTCAAACGGACTAATAACAAAAGCAAAATTCAGCATGCAATGTCACAAGTTCTAAAATGATCTAATCTGTACACGGATATTTGTTTTATACTTCATATCATATTACGCTAAAAATGGATAAAGAAATGAGTTGTTTTTACCTGTCACATATAATATCATATAAATCAAATTGTATTAGTGCAAAGTGGATTCCTTTTCGGAAAGCATTACCACGATAATATTGTATTGATAACTTCCTATAACTTGGTATTATTGTACTTGTAATAAGTATTAATAACTTGAAACCAAAACCAAACCTGAAATATAGTACCTTTGTAATATTACAATTTTCATACATCAAGATAAGGTAGAGCGAAACGTTTTATATCTTACTGAGATAAACCTGATACTAAATATCATTTAACTTTCTTCAACAATTGAATATTCATTTGGTTCGGCTGAGCGTTTCAACAAACATTATAGCAACTATAGTTGTAAAACTTTAGAAGCCAATTAGAACAGCTCGATTCTTCACAAATGGTTCGATAGACATCATGTTAATTTTACATTTTATTCACGCAAAGTTGAATTATTAATAATTTTATCTCTCAAAATTTAAACGTGCTGAGTGATAAAAGTTCCATATTACATAGTACACTTTATATGAAGTACCTATTCATTAGCTGTTTGAACTCATGTTAACTTTAACGCTTGCCTTAAAAGTTTAACAGTGTCTTGACGGATGTCTTGCATAATGTAGTCCCGTCGCGTAATTGTTAAAGGTCTTCGATGGCTCTAAAAAAAAGGGTAAACTAACAATTGAAGCTCGTCTCTACAGTTTCTTGATTCAGTTTTTTGATGTTTGTCATTTTGAAGCATGATGGTTCCTTAATCATGTTGCGTCCATTCGCCCACTTCAATCTTCTCATCTGACACACTACCGTTGCTCCCTGTTGTTGCTGAGATTACAGACAGAAATACTTAACTTCTGACGGAACGAAACATCAATCTTGACATTACAGTACTAAAGTACTATTGCATAAAGTAATAACCAACCCCGTTGAGAATTTTCCTTGTTGGGGCCTTTGCTTGGTTTGCCGTTGGTCTGTTGCCCTCCAGCCATTGCTGGTGCTGAAGACCGACCGGCTAGGCGGGTTCCAGGTCCACGGTAATGCTGCGGCTGGCCCTGGCGCCCTGAACGCTGAGCCCCAGTTAGCCGCCCCGCCGCTCCCGTTCCACGATTCCCCACCGCCATCAGCCCACCGGCCAGCAGTCCCGTTCCCTGTCCTCGACCACGAAGCATCCCCCCACGGCCACGGCCAACCTGTAAACATTGTACATCATTAGGATTCTTTATCTTTCATAAGTGCAATACATTTAAATAAATAATAAAGTGCAATTCCTTTAAGTCATATGTACTACATGCAATGCATAATTCAACCCAAGGAGTTGCAGCAAAAAATATTTTGACTTTGAAAAATAAATTAAAGATAACATTTTTTTAAGTTCAGTAGCAGATCAAATGACAATAAATTAACACTTGAACAAAAACAATCAGGATAAGGAAACAACATGTAAAACATGTTAATAACTGTAAAATGCAAATTAGGATTAGGATCCACTTCCACATAACGCTACAATTATAACATAACATACAATAATAGAGGTTTTTTAACATGTTTTTATGTTGAACGAACCGTCTGAATTTTGTTATTCGAACGTCCACGTCCCGAATTTTGGAAAGGAACTGAGGACGAATTTGAAGCAAAGTCATAGAAAAAGTCGTCGTATCGGTACAAGTCATGCTCATAGAAAGGATGATCAACATAGCCTCCACGGAAATCCCCGTAGCCAGCCCCGTAATAGTCACCATAACTGTCATAGTCTGAGTACAGAAAAACACGAAAGGGACCACGTGGTGAACAACGACAATCATCAAATCCAAGGTGTGTTTAATTATAATTATTACGTATTAAAATTATAGGTTACAGCAATAAAACATTGGGAATCGACAGCAATTTATAAACTTCATGCAATGCCTTTAACGCACGGTCTAATTAAAATTCAAAAGCTCATATTTGTTAGAAATTATTACACATCAACTGACAAGCGCAGCTCCCAAAAAAAAAAGATTTCACTGTAGCTGCGTTCACGTCAAGCCAAAAGACATCACAGTTCATCATATCAGAAAAACAGTATTGCATTTTTTTACGAGGATCAGATGAGTGACCGTTGTTCAAAACAAAACTGGAACATGGTCCAAGCAAACATGCAGACTAACAATGAAGCGAAAAGTTAATCATTACTGCCCCCGCCCCCCAAAGCAAACCAAACCATTAATATCTTCAATTTCGTGAAAGCTTACAGTGCAGAACATTTACTCTGCACTACGACTAGGACATCTAACTATACTAATTACTAGACGCAATATGATAAGCAAGGCTGTCTACAATTTCTATAAAAATTGTCTGTTCTGTCTGAATCCCAATATTCCCAAGCCTGTACATTGTGTACATAATTCAAGCAAAATAGTTTACCAAAATCGCCACGGCCCATTGGACCTCTCAATCCACCTCGTCCACCACGACCAACTGGAATTGGAGGCATCACCCTACAGCACGAACAAGAACATTATGCGAATAATCACATTGGAATTATAGATGCTAATCACTATTAGGTCATCCTTCAAGTATCACAATGATAATGATTTAATGATGAACAAACTTACGGAGGGCGTTGAGTCATCATTTGCATCATCCGGCGCTCTCTAGCCCTGAGAATCTCTTCTTTCTTTTTCTTGTCGGACGGAGGTTTGGCGAGCGAGACTTCGATACTGGATCCACCAACTTCCTTACCATTGAGCTCGCTCATAGCCTTTAAGGCAGAATCCCGCTCATCAAAGTGAACAAAAGCGTAATCTTTGATTTTCTTGACGCGGTCTACACGACCGAAAGCGTCAAATGATTCCTTTAGTCTTTCCTCGGAAACTTCCTGAGTCAAATTGCGGACGTAGAGTACTTTCACTTTGGACATTGTGTCCTCATCAGGTTCTTCTTGAGGATCAGCCCAGTCAACGATTATGTCACAGCCCCAGACTTTAACACGGGACGCTCCTAAGCGTCGTTTAGCTAATGAAGCCGCTTTGTGAGACTCGTACTCCAGGAAGCAAAACCCACGATTTTTCTTTCGATCATCAGGAGAACTGTAGATTATTACTTCCGTAAGACCAGCTGATAATAAAATGTAATACAATATAGCATTAAACACA
>JABASF010003484.1:0-10164 GCA_019776145.1 Harlomillsia oculata
CTACAGAAAATCCTATACACATAATCAAGTTCATCATAGAAATGGCATCCAGATTTACATGCCACAACGACATGAATCCGACGACTCCGGCTTCGATGGATACAATTGAAAAGGCAACCCAAAGTGAGCACAATGGGTTCGGAATGAAGATGAGGGAAACTCCCATCATAATCACTGCTGCAATCGTAACGCACTGAATGGACGTTTGCCGAATTAGAAGAAACTGGTCGAAGAATACGAAGAGCGGGTGAAAAACTGTCACATTCAACCCTTCAGGTTCATAACTTTTAGCAACTTTACGTAGAAACTGTGCCATGTCTCGTTCCATGTTCGAATCAGATATGTTCACAGACTGAATTATAAAACGCGACGCTCGTATCCGAGTTTCATCTTCGTTGAATTTGACATCTTCAGAAAGTGTGGCTGAAGGGCTTAGGTACACTTCTTTGAGAGTATCGATGAACTGCTCCTCCGTTGTAATATTGTAATCAAATAGTCCTTCAGATCGTTTAACATAGCCAAGGAAACTGCGAAGCCAAGATTCTGTGTAGGTTGTACCGGCCGGACCAATGTATTCTGATTGTTCCATTTCTCTTAGCATACTTTCCACTTTCCGTTGAACTGTTATGTTTGAATAATCCAATTCGCCAGTGATCACAACCTGTAATTTCATCCAATTTTTAAATTTTGAATTTGTCTTTCAATAATTTGTTTGAAACTATTAGCTGAAAAGGACTGCATTGCTCATACCTGAATACGATAAGGGTACTCTCTGAAATACAAATCTTCCGTGTCAAAGAAGTCAATAGCATATGAATCATATCGCGTGAGCTTT
The DNA here is from genome assembly GCA_019776145.1 of Harlomillsia oculata. NCBI lineage: Eukaryota > Metazoa > Arthropoda > Collembola > Entomobryomorpha > Oncopoduridae > Harlomillsia > Harlomillsia oculata. Next base: position 836 of record JABASF010003484.1, read on the forward strand.
CTTCGTTCCAATCCTTCTTGAATTTTTGTGATTCCCCAACACGAGACACCAAGGTAGGCAATGAACAAGGCCAAAACGATGATCTTGACTGGAGTCAGGTTAAGGAATTTGCCCCAATAATCCCGGAAGAAAACCATAATTCCGTGATCCGGGTTGTCCTTTGGGTTATATGGGTCATCCGGGTCAATTCCACCAGAACAGAAGAGACGGTAGAAGAAGGATTTACTACCTGTAATTTACAAAGGGCGGCGTAAATATTACATCCATAACATATTTGGACATTCTGATGAGTTAGTCAAGAATCGAGTCTGGCTGTCTGGTTTTTCTGTGGTCAGTTTTGGAAATCCAGTAGCATCAAAACTCGTTCCGTACTTGCCCGTTGCCCGTACTCAAGACCTAATTCTGTGTACCGCTGCATACCATATAACCTAGCAAAACCTTAAGTTCATTCGGCTATGAGTAATTTACGATCCCTTTCCTGTCACCATTCTTGTAAGATAAAACATGACTTGTAAGCACACGGCACTCAGCAGGAGGTGCAGTTGTAAAAACATTAGATAAGTACGTGGGCAGCTTCACTGCTTAACAGACTTGAGTATAATTGACAAGGACGCATATTTTATTAGTATAAAACTTGGAATATATGACTTTGGAACACCCGTCGTTAATTGCGGGAGGATCCTAACGGGATTATCAACTGTGAGCTGATGTGAATGCAAGTAAGTCTTGAAGTGCGACTCAAACAATACGCGCAGTGCAATCTGAGGTCTCATATTAATTGGTATCTACTCGTTTCATAAAAATTCATTCATTGAAATTATGACTTTAAAAGCCATTCATATTGCTTTTAATTTTTATTACTCCTTGAAACCTACAATAGTGCACGTGCGTCTAATTCTCAATCTCAGCAGGGAAGAATCACTACGAACGAATATACGATTTCACTTTTCTTCATACATGGAAAAATGTAAAGTTGATAAACAAATCACGATTCCTATTGAAAAGTAGGTGTTTCCCTGTTTTGATTGAGGGATGCATTTCGTTTCAGGAAAAAATTAATGTGCATGCATGCACATGACGCATTGAATGACACATGACCTGCTTAGGCATTAAACTATAATGGAATGGAATTCCTCACCCATGTGCCACCTCAATAAAACTCGAAATAATGATTTTTAAAACAATTAAAACAGTAACGATTGAGGAGCAACAGAAGATTTTTAATAAGGAAATGCAATTGTCAGATCTGGCTTTGACTATCGTTAAAAATGTAATGTGCTTATTCATAGGTTGTAGATCTATTTTTGGAGGTCTCGTGTTTAATTTCATTGGTTTAATTAAAACTTGCCTGATTTGGACTTTGGTGTAGACTTGATCCAACAAAGCATGGAGTGTCGATTGTCAGCTTCATGATATCCACTCCACGCAATGGCTCCACCGAAGAAGAAAATGTGCCAGATGTAAGTGGCCACGACGGCAGCCCCGGAGTAAATTGAGAAGATTTGCACACAAGGGAAAGGTGTGATGACTCCGACCCAGAATGAAAGCATGTCTGTAATTGAAGTGATGGTGATTGACACTGCTGCTTCAGCATACGTTTCTCCCATACGTTTGGGCACGGGATCGTGTGGAGATGTTCGTCGCCAAGATGCCAACATGACGAATGTGTCATCAATACCAATACCTGGAAAGCAAATTCAAAAACAACAATAAATTTAATGTACTTCTCATAGTTGACTTCAAAACAAAGAAGAACAAAGGATTTTTACATGGCAAATAATGGTAAATAATGAGCAAAGCTGCGATACGCTTCGGCGGGTGGCAAGACAAAGGGAAAATAGACAAAAGACTAACAAAGCCAAGGAGCTAAAGCCGAAAATGATTTACGCCAGCAAGTGCCAAGTGCTAATTGTACACCAAGTCAAAAGCATCAGCTCAACAAAAAAAGCAAGCTAAAAGAGACGGAAGACTTCGTGTACTAGAAATAAAACATACACAGACACATAAGCAAGCAAAAGTTTCTCCCCGTCAACATTAAAAGGAGACAAATACTAAAGAAAATCGCATGTCGCCTTAAACTTAATTGAGGAGATTGAGGACACTTTTAGATCCTGTATTCGTTTCTTCCAAAAGGTTTATTATTCGAATTTAGTCTCCGTTATAAAACGTCGAAATCAAAAAATGAAATATAAGCTGAAAAAACTGGAATTTCATCTTGAATTGTGACATTCAGTTCATTGAAGTCATTTTTAAAGCAAAACATTAAAACTGCAAAAGGATGTATCCTCAATTAATTGTTTTCTAAGGATTCAATGAGAAATTCCTATAGTTTTAGATTCGCAATTTTGTGTTTCTTTTTTCAGTTGTTGATAACCTTAAGGGAATTCAGCTCTGGTCAATGTTTACTAATTTGACTCATCGTCATCGTCATGCTTCCCTTGAATGTTCAATAGCACTTGTTTTTGCACGCTAAATTCTAGCATTCATAAAGGGGGTCAAGCAAATAGCAACATAGCGAAAAGGTGACTGAGTCATAATGAAATTTGTATTCATTTCAATGTTTATTGACATCTCGCTTGACCCTTATTAATTGCAATCTACCCAACGTAATTATATAATAAAGTGAATTGCACATCCCTTTGAGTTGTAGTCATTAACATGCAAGTGTATTAAGAATGAATTCGAATCCAATGTAAATTGTCAAGCACAAGCAAATCTTTTGGTAGTTCATTATAAAAGTTACATTGCATATTTTATAATAGTGCAAAGATATGAAATATACTTAAATTATTACATGCACTGAAATTTTGACTACTTTACTTGACTTTTATGCTCTCGTCTCGTATACGTTATAGTAAACGTTACCAAAAAATGATATTTTCAGTGCCATTTTGCACAAAACATAGAATGCAAAACTGCAATTTAAGGGAAAAACAACACGGTCAATAGCGTGACACTACTTATTATGCTCGTAATCCGTAATCTGAACAAAAACCTTGAACTTATTCTACCTGATAACATTATGCACTTGCAAACATGCTTTTTAAATGCAAATGTATGGTATAGTTTATAATAGTAAAGTAAGGAGAGAAATTTTTATGGCTCGTTGTCGTTGTCATTTAATTCGTCACTTGAGCCATTTGACCCAATTGTCCCCCATGCCAACTCATGTTCACCCTACAACTTTGGAAGGGGTCATTTTATATTGAGCATGTTCATGAAGAAGAATTGCTCAACTTGACCAGTGTCACCAGACTCATCTCGTTGACACAACAATGTCTGCACTGTCACAAATCACTACATTTTTACTACTCTCACTCACACACTTCCAAGAAAATCCAATCATTAATTACCAAGCGCACACATGGACACATTTATTTACAAGTCATTTGTCTTCTACAGGTACTACTTTTCGATAAGGTTCAAGGCTGTCTTAAAACTTTAAAAGTCTTACATATTAACTTCTTGTGCTAAAAAACTGCCAAATAAATACACTTATTCACACTTTATTTCAGCCTTGACTTACGTTTAACGGGGACCTCACCTCATCCTAAGTCAATAAATGCGCCAAAACAATGTGATAAGTGCTAAACTGCTGTAAATGATGAACAATTATTTTGTTTTTTAGAACAAATCGAGGTAAAGGTGAAGTGTGAAAAAATGTTTCTCTTCAAAAAAGGACACAATCTATGAAGAAAGTTTGTCAAAGCCGGCTTGCGTACAGTTAATTTCAACTTCATGGACAACGGAAATCTGTGGACAAAGTCTTTTTGGACCTTCACGGATTTATGTACTTTTCATGACTTTGAAGGGTCAAGATGGCTATAGACACGAAAAATACAGGATCGCAAAGATTTGGACATTGGGAATTTGCAACTGCGTCAATGCTTAGACGACGATGACCACGAAAACAATAGAGTAAATGTATACGTAAGCAACAATAACAATGCATATTGCATACATTATAAATCTTCTAATTGATTACCCATACAGCCGGATCGAATACGAATCATAATATTTTGTAATTTAAAAAAATGATTAAATCCTCATGCTATCACTTTTACCTTGACATAATATGCTTACTTAATTGTATTCATGTACACAAATCCTGTTACAAACAGTGCGAGACGAATACGTTTTGTTCACTTGACTTGATGGATAACAAATCCTCTTGAAGACGCAAGGGCTACTTGTTCATTTACTATTGTCATAAAAATGTAAGCTCAAAGGATTTTTTTGCAATTTGTTTCGTCTTAATGCGTCATTTACAGTCTTTGTCAAACTCTTAATATTGCACAACACAATACAATACACATTGGGAACTTTGTAAGTCGCAGGGAATTATGCACATTTACGGTAATTCGACTGTTTATTCGTTGTACTGAATTTGAGGTTTCATTTCGAGGGTCAGTCATCTCGTGATGATATTACGCACATTAAACTCAAAATGAAAGATTCTTTTCAAAATTTTTAAACTTTTCAGAATATCTTTCATCCCAAATATTATTTTTTAAAACATTATTAAGCAATCGTCAAGAAACATGTACAAATAAGTACACAAATATTTTGCAGGTTCTGCTTATGTGTTTGTGTGAATTACAAAAATATTGAACCAATGACCAAACGTATGCGTCGTTCGTGTCAAAGTACGCACTTTCTAATCACTGAATTGCAAAAATGTATAAACATAAAAATTAAATACGACTACTCTCTATAAAGTCACGTTTTGCACATTCGTTCAGTTCCTTCCCCTTTCAATCAAGAATTAGTGTCGATGATGTAATTTGTTATTAAGTCACCGGCCCACAATTGAAAACCTAAATTTAGTATCATTCATTGCTTTTGTTGCCCTGTAAAATGCAAATCGTTAGGTAATCCATGTCAGAGTCAGGTGTGTATTAATCTAAAAATGGGTCTTATAATCTTATACAACCGTCTCTATTGGACTTTATATATGCACATGTCCCAGAATAATGTATTAAATTTCGAAGAAAAAGCCACAGGATACTTTTTTCATCCAAGTCTTAATAAAAGTACTCGTTAAATTATATGTATCCTACTTTACTCCTACTCCTACTCCGTTTTACTCATTGACTCATTGGCTATTATTGTTAAATAACTTTCACTTTTTCGCTACCGCTTTTTTGACGCGAGCATCTTTTGATAATGCGACGCACACATGCAAAGACTTATTGAGTCTTTTGAGCTATAATAAAGAAGTCTCAAGAGACCCATTCATTTGGTTAGTACACTGGAGTTAGGGTAAAAAGAATAGTTTTCCCACCACGTGTAAAAGATTGGTGTCATGATTAATTGTTAATTGTAAGTTTACAACCTAATCACCCTCATACATCCAAAAATCATGTTGCTCAATGCACATAACCAAACAACAGTAGCAAACGTACTATAGAGCCACACGACTCCAAAACAAACCCAAGTGTCCGGCAGCTTATCAATTGGAATGACTTGAAAAGGAACGTAATACAATATACAAGACACAGTCGACAGACACAACTCATTAGAACAATTTTAACGTAATGCAGAAAGGAGATGAATGTGTGCAAAAGTGTTTGCGGAACTTGGCCTGAGTAGATCTGGGTTGCCTTGCCTGAATCTCTTTTCCTCTCTTTGGAACTCGACTTGATCAAAATGTGTGTTTTTAATGACAGGTATCTCTCATCCAATATTCTCTGCTACACTTTGCACTCCTGCGTGTGTGTGTAAACAATATTATATTTCAATGCTTACAAAGACTGACGTAAGTAAAAAGACACAGAACTACTTCGAAACATAGCACAAGCGAAACAGAGATTATGTACTTTGTTCGTTTCCGGAAACTGGTACTTTTTACGATGCGGATACACATGATCTCATATATCAAGTCCACTTCCAATCTATAAAGTTATTGTTCGTTTGCATACTTCCATACCTTGTAAAACAAAAGCGCCCCACTGCATTGAATTGCACATTGCAATTTGCATACACTAGTTTTGAAAACTGTGCGTTCTTGAATGTTATTCACTTATTCACTTCAACAAAATCTCCTGCATCGCTTATAGGCAACCTAGCTGAGTATTGTGCACGTAGTATGCAAACTCGATTTGTACCTTTCATTACTACTTAAAGAATATTTTTTCAAAAACGTAAATTCAGGATTCGCAATTTTCTGCATTCAGCACGTAAGATCATCATCGTCATGAATTTCAAAGGAATGGAAAGTAAGCAAGCGCCGAATCGAGTCGACAAGCCAATTTTTTTCTATAAAAGTGCAACGTGTATGTTCTACGTTATAGCGTACAGTCACAGACTATACGAGTCTGTATTTTCACTGTATGATAGAATGATAGTGGCGATATGATGATGAGATGAGATTCACTGAAGCCTGTTTTCCCTTTGGAATCGTCTTCATTTCAGTCGGTGGGTCAGGAGGAGAACTGGCTGAAACCTGATGCACCACTTACTTCCTTACGATCATGTCATAACCTCCTTTGATCGCTCTTTTTTGCCAACTTATCCACTACTTTATGAAGAATGAATCGCAGTAGCATGATTTTTCTGACTGAAAATTTTTCATTTTCAACTAGGTGATTGACATTAAAGATTACATTAAGCTCTAAGAATTCTTAGAATCTTGGAATGCATAGTGATAATTACCAGTAGTATTTAATTAATTTATACTTTCAATTCAAGCTCTGTGATCACTTTGAGGACGGTTGGCTGTTTGGTAACAATCAACCTGTAACATGAACCACGTTGTTTCATTCACGTCGGTCAAAACAGGACAAAAGCAAAATGTCAGGTGACTGTACTAGAGAAAGTTGATGGTTGCGTAGAAAAAATGGATGCGCAACTTCGTATACAAACAAAAGAGAAGTTCAATTTCAAGAAATTCTTATAACGATTTTGACGTTTCTCGAAATTTCGTAATTGATTAAGTGGTTTTGGGATCACATTGTTTACATTATAGAATCCTGATTTTGTAAACGCTGTACGTTTTTGGTTACGATCTTGGAAGGACGATCGTGAGAACAGCTCGGCATTCAACAATCACAATCTTCCCATGAATCACATCTTCTTTCATTCTGAAAAAGTCGTTTTTGTCCTGAACTATTACTTATTCTGCCCATTCATTAGCACGGGAACAAAGTCAAGTGCACATGTAAAAGCATCCTACAGAAAAAGACACCTACAGCGATTTGCTCTTTTACTGACAACAAAGAAAGAAGACAAGTGCAACTGATTTTTTGGCTAAGGTCTGACAGAAGCACAATTTCACTCGTGTGTGTACTTCCAAGAAAAAGAAGCTAGTGCGAATTTGCGGTGGCGCTTGCGAACAAAATGACCAAATGTTAGTGCAAGTGAGTAAGTTGGAGGTGAAATAAAGAAAACCAAACGAGAGAAATCCTGGTTTGTACTCTAACGTAGGGGATGGTAACAAAAAGACGGAACTACTACATGGTCACAAAGAAAAACGGCGTCTGTCTCACACTCACAGCTTGTAACAAGTTGAATGAACTTGTGCACTTTACCCTGACTTTTCTTAAATTTCGGCAAAACAGCAAAAAATGTGCAATAGCAAAATATGCTAGGAATTTATGACATTTTAAAACGCGAAGGGATAACAACAAACCCATTTACTTTACATGATGCAATAAAATGTAAGATTATAAACTTTGCTCTGGGTCAAGAGTCAAATAAGCAATAAGCATGCAGATTAAAGCTGCAATGTGCAATTATGACAATTATGACTCCGGTTCATCTCTGGTGAAACTTGTCATGTCGTTTATGGTCAATACCTGATGATCTCATCATCTCAACAATGAACAACGATCCAACGGCATCCGAAAAAATTAAATATGTACAATTCTTCAAGCCACTTAGTTGTCCCAGGCAAATCAACGAATTTATATTCAAACATTCATTTTGTTGGTTCTTGACAAAGACAGCCCAGTCAGTCCAGAAGCTCAAGAACACGAACCTCATTCAAACCCATGTTGTGATGGGTTCTGTACACGGTTACTCCGTACGTAACCTTTCGCAAGTAAACAAACGTAAAGAATTTTACTGTAGGTAACGTGACACAGGTCATGCCGGGACGTTTTGTTACGTCCCTGTATCTGCTGTCATGAGCAGTTGCAGTTATGAAGGTGTCGTGGAGTGTTTAACAGTGTCCTTTAATATAGCTCTTTGCACGCACCCATGATCACAACAAAACACACAATGTTCATGCTCATATCAAATCAACATAAGAACATTGTGTACAAACACAAAACTCAACGGAAGGAAACTGAACTTGCATTTGTTGCATGTAGCAGCAGAAAAAAAGTACATATGTTCTGCTGAAACGTTAATACGACTTAAGAAAGAGACTGGTATTATTTCATCTTTTAGCTAAAGTCTCGGCGTATAAAAGTACAACAGAATATGAAAATCCTGTTACTCACCCTAAAGCTAATGGATTTAAAAACACATTGAACAAGAGATAAACTTACAAGACAAAGAGAGACACAAAGACACAATGTGATTCAAGTCTGTGATTTCATACTTTACAAGGCAAAGGAGAAAAGGGAAATTCGCTTCAAGGGAAACGGATCTGATTGCATTATCTCGTTGTGTAATTGTCGCCACACAGTGCTCGTAGTAATAATCGCATTGTGAACTGTACACATGTCAACTGCATCTTTGACCACGCACGTCAAGCTTTGAGACATCAACATGAGAAATGCATATACAAACGTAAAACCTAAGTTCATTCGTTGTCCACCACTGGGGCACTACGAGGTGACTTTGTATAGTAAACTACCGCTACTATATCTTAATTTTTGACGAAACATTCATCTTTCTACGCCACACGCTCAAGACACAATCTCAAGGTCCGTCGTATCTTCCCATCTGACCGTCTCTCTTGCAAAATACTCTCAGAAAGTAAAAATTACTCATTTTTCTCTCTAGCCAAGGAATGTAGGACACGCGCAACTACTAGAAACATCATATTATAGGACCATGTGCCATGCGTCATGTTCAGTGCTCATATGACACTCACCTACCCTTGACAATTAATGATGCACTTAGCAATCTATCACCTTCGTTCCATGAAAATCTTCAATCTGTCCAAATTTTTTTTAAGATGGTAGTATTTGAAACTGTGTCATTGCTAAGACCAGCAGGGCAATCGGTAACAAAGTAGACGTGATGATGGTACCACACGTGACAAGGATGACACGTATTGTTTCAATGCCATCACCACTCAAGCAGATCAATTTAGGCCACGGTGGCCAAAATCACATTTCATAGTAAATGGTTTGGTTAAAAAACTGATCAAATTCTTA
>JABASF010003485.1:0-10163 GCA_019776145.1 Harlomillsia oculata
CGGAGGAGAATTGTAATTGTGCTGAGATTGTCGGATTAAAGCGTTAGAGAAAATTTCTATGTTAACATTTAACAGTTTTTATATTCAGTGAGCGAAGTTTAATAATTGATTGATTATCAGGATTATCACGTCGTGTTGCAATGCCGAAATGCAATGCAAATGCAAACGTTGAAATGGTGAAAGGCATTTGCATTGGATAGAACGATAGAAGTCACAAGTCAGTGGCATATTTATTTCAGGATAAAGGCCTTTTTAGCTGTCCTCATGAGTCTTGTTGGTAGTGTGCTAGTTTGTTGAAGAAATTGGTTTTCTGATTAGGTATACATGCGATATGCGAAACGATTGGATTCGTCATGTAATGGACATGCATTAAAGTGTGGATCAATACAGCACCATTATTCCGATTTGGATAAGAAGAAACGCTTCTGTCGGATAGGAAGTTGGAATGCCTACTAATTTCCAATTTGACAGAATGATTACAAGGCGTGTGTGTTGTGTGGAAGGACGAAGGTATAGAAGACTAGTCTTTAAAGTCATCATGGAGAAAGTAGAGAGAAAATGAGAAAGCTCATTTGACGTTCTCTTTCTCCGGGTTGTCTTCATTTTGAGTGAAAGAGTGAAAGTGGGTCAAAACGCGAAGAGATGTCTCACTCTATATATCTGTGTAGAGCAAGGAATTGATCCAATTTGGGGAAGCTCTTCGCAACTTTAATCCAGGGACTATTGCACATCCCGAAATAGTTTTTGCACGCTTCCTTGGACAGACAGACTAACAGACCCTTGCCTTCCGTTTTCCACAAGTTGAGGCTTTTGCTTTTGTGGTAAACGAGCAAAAAGGATATATAGCAACAATTGCGGAAAAGAACGATATCTTAAGCTTTAAGCATAACACTCACACATTCTCCGCACTAAAAAAAAATACTCTACAAAGAGAATAAGTAAAAGGTGATAAGCCTAGCCGAGCATACAGAAAAAGTGAAGTTACTACAGAAGAGAGACACAAAAAAAAGTGCTTTATTATGCTTTTTTGCTCTTGCCTACTAATATTTTAGTACTTTTTCGCCAGTACAGTACGTTATACATGTCGAGCGTCCCTGAAACTCAAAGGACGAAAAAGAAGAACACAATTCCAGAACACGACTTTTATAACAAACTCTTCCTTTTCCTTGACGTGTTTTACAAGCGCACTGAATATAAAAACTGTTAAATGTTAACATAGAAATTTTCTCTAACGCTTTAATCCGACAATCTCAGCACAATTACAATTCTCCTCCGGTAATGATGAGCATAGTGTCCTCAAATCCGAAAGAAAGACTATATTTCATCCCCCCGACTCCATCATCCGACTGACTCTGAAAGACAGAAAGTATAAATATGCCATATATATATATGAGAATAAAAATTTAATGCCGTCATTATTGGCAGCCTACCCCACACCCCACCCTTGGTCACTATTCGTCACTATTTCACGCCTACCTACCTACTCTTTTAACGCGACGTATTATGTGATGCTTCCCTTACATATATCACTATTCATTCAAAATTAAACATTCCAACCGTGGTCTGGGATTATGCCGTTTAGTTTTCAGTCGATTCAGGAAAAAGTAACGAATTCTGAGAAACACTAACTTTAATTCCCTGGAGGAAAAGTCAGTGAAGAATGAATTTTCAACTCATTTTTCATACGCCATCACAGCAGCGTCGACTGCACAAAGTTCGCCTTGTTAGTCCGGTCGGTTATGCTACACCTATAAAACTATACTGTCTCATTTCTCATAGACTCATAGTATACAGTAAAACGATTCACATTCAGAAGCTTGACAAATTTTGTTGAACCCTTGTGCTTTTTAAAAAATAATAAGCCTAGAATATGGCTCAAAACTTTTGGCATTCCTCAAGTATACCGATTTGAAATGGTTTTAAATTTATGTGTCGTCAGAATATACTTGTTGAAGGTTTAGAAAGTCAGTAATGTGTTGTTAAAATTTATTATTGTCGTCTGTTAAAATGCGTTTCAAATTATTGGACAAACTTAAAGATGTCACGGGGATTTTATCAACTTAATACAGAGTTGGTCCTTAACATGTGAATCTTGCAAAAAGTGCGGAACCGAAAATGCCAATTTTAATAGTCATAATATCGTTTAAAGTAAAGCGTGCGTGCGGCTTGAATGAGAAGAGTCAACAGAGTTCAGCGTAATAAATTATATTAGGGATTCAGAAAGCGCCACTAATTTTTGTAAAGTTCATCGACTTTTAAAGATCTTTATATGTATGATTTGATTATACGCTCACAAAATCCGGTATCAACATAATAATAACGTTTTGAAAGGCAAAGTGAAGCACGTAAAAAGATTTCTATATTCTATTTAAGGGAAATTCGACGTGTCCTCGTTTGCTAACCAGCAATGAATGACACAGATAGGATCAACACGCTTAAACCAGACTTGAAGATTATAGACTTGTGCTACCTGCTACCTACTCATTTCTCATCTTCTTTTTCCGTTTGCGTTTGTCACATTGCATTGTTTGTGTTACTATTACAATTCTATGGTCAACAAAGAATAAAGGTATGACTTTGAGCAATATAGGATAATGTATTTATAATTCCTATCCGCCCGTATTGAAAGCATAAGAAACACAGAAACAGAATATAATAATCCCTTCGAACTTCCTTTCTTATGACTGTAGCGTCGATATACTGTAATGAAATTATATATGATTGTTCTATTCCGGATCTCAAGTGCACGGCAAACATGATTTAATGACAACATCACAACAATTCATTTTGTGGGGGAAGTTATTACTACAATGCCAAGTATGCCGGACGACGCAAAGGCTAATGAACTTTTTCCGGATGAAAAGTGGCAGTGTGCTGGAATTGAACGCTGAAGTCAGCATGACTTGACATTGTTGACATGTGCCAGAAAATTATTCATGTCATGAGTCATCAAACTCATTATCAGCTCGAGTAATAATTCACAAAATGACAAGGGTGACGAAAGACCAAATTATTATTATACGATGTTTTCACTTGAAGGAAACGAATAAATAACCTTTTTAATCTTTTGGTATAATTTCAATGGAATTTAGACGATACAAAATCACATTAAGTAACATTTGAGGATCGTTATTGGTCGTACACTCGTACAACAAGTTCGGCATGCCACATCCATGACGTGCATTATTGGTATTTGGCTCCTTCCGATCTCCTTGTCATCATCCATCGTCGCTATGTATCAAGTATCAAGTAACGACAAACAGTACTCGCCACTGTCAAACAAATCACAGAACGTTGTCTGATTTGTGGGCCACACACGTGTGGTAAACATTCTATTTGAATGATGATACCTCATTATCATCGTAGTATTACTACACAACACATCTTTAGCTTTACCGGGTGCTAAGGTGTGAATTAAATGCAGTGTTACTTTTTTTATATTCTTGTAATTAAATTACAAGAGCTGACCATGTAATGATAGAGACAGGTGGTATAGTCGGGTAATACTGCCGTCCTTATAGGGGAATTCAAGCACCATTGAAATTTCAGTTCCTTAACACTCGTATGCAAATTTGTTAATGAGCGCAAATGTATGTAAATAAGAGTTCGCCTTCACCTGCTTGAAATGGACGCAATTAATGTATAAAGAAAGTCTACTCTCGTTGGTGTTTTTAGGAAAGATCATCTTAAAATCGTAACTTGAACTGAACTCTAAAAATGCATTAGATGATGTTGTTTTTGCACGATGTCATGTCATTTGCTATATATCCGAGAAAATTTTGCATTTTTGTATGCTGGCTATATACCTATACCAATTGTAATTCAGATCATGTCAGCTAGATACATTCTTGCTCTAAAATGACCACTGACCAGTTGACCAATTTAATCAAATAGAAATAGTTTTTTAATCTTCTGATGGATTACTGACAATGGGCACGTGTAACTGTTCCCTGCTTCCACTTTGAGATTACCTACAAAATCCTTTGTACCGTTCATGGTTTCATTCGGACATGTCTAGATTTAACAATTTTTTCTCGGTGAGTTGATATAGTGTTTATTATGCGTATGCTTTGTATTATTGTTTCGTCTTGACTTAGCGTGATGCTTGATCCAAATACAGCAGCGTTGTTGTTTGTGATACGCATAATAAACGCGAACTTTTCGAATGAACAAACTGAATGAAAATAGAAACGTGTTATGTGTAGTGTCAAAATAAATGAGTAATCAATTCATCGTCGCCATTCGACAGTCAATGACTACAGGAATCACTCATCTGTCTCACGTTTCTAATTAGTCTTCAGTCCACTCATAGCTATAAGTGCAGTTTAAACACCTGTCGATAATAAAGGGTTTTTAACACAGAGTCATACATTTTTATAAATTCAGAAAATCTTTTGAAAAAGAAACGTATTTTCGGACAAAAAACTTTTAAAAAAATTGAGCTACTTATGTACACACAGGGTCATTAAAAAACTGAAAGTTTTCTTTTCCCTTTTCAAGAAAAGTAATGCTTGGAGAAAAGAGTTTATGCCCTTAAAAATTACGGAGTACCTATTATTGTCTGGTACAGGTGCATACGTTTTTTGACATGGTTGCTTCATAGGTACTGAAAATATAAGCAAAGTGTCCCAAAAAACTAATTTGGGTACTACGTTAATGGCAGTTTAAACATTAGTACAAAAGAGAGAAAGACGGATCTGAATGATTTACAATGTATAGTGGAAGCTTGTGTTCGTCCGTAATTGTTTTTGTACTCTTTCATTATTTGCAATAACGATGGGAAGGCGGGTGTCCCATCCCCATCCCTAGCAATGCGCAATGCCTCAGTGTTTCTTAATGTGCAGTAGGTAGTAGAAGATCTTATTAATAGTGATTGGTAATTGGTTGCGTGTAGCAAATATATATTACTAACGTGTAAGGTTCTCCATGGGAAGTCTTAGAGTCGCACTTGAAATCTGATGCAGATTTGGAGATCAAGGCTCCTCTTCTCCTCATTCTCACTACTCAGCCACAGTCACACACTCAAGTGAATGCAAAAGAGGATCCTCATGGCATTGGTTTACGCTTGTTTCCGGGATCCAATCTCTTAGTAGGTCAGAAGGAAGGGTCAAATCCACACGGGCTATATATAATGCAATTTCCTGTGCAACTCAAACGTTACTGACGTCCGAGTCTCTTTTCTACAATCATTCCGCGCGTTACTGCATTCTTTCGGGGGAACTTGAGAACCATTCACGTGCTGAGTTGTTGGTTGGTTCTCGGTTTTTGTTGTGCGTGACGAGTTTTAAAGAGAATACAGCTTACGAAAATGTCAACACTGAGAAAAACCGTCAAAGGACCAGTAACAACGTTCCTAGTGCTTCTATCCTTTGTGACTTTGGCACTTTGTAGCACTAAACCACAAGTGACCATAGGTAATGAAGCACCGATAATTACCAAATCGCAGTCTCACTCACCATCTCCAGTTTTGGTACCAAATTCCGTTTCTGTGACCTCAAATGAATATCGAGGGCCTTCCTCTCCGTATTACTACGCTATGAAACAGTATCCAATTCCTAATCCGTCATCATCAGCCTGGAACAGAGATTCTTATGTGGACGCTGCCACAGGATACGGCTATGGTCAAGATGGTCAAGCTACTTCTCAATCTCAGTCGACTGGGTATAATGCCCAAGCTTACTATCCAGCAGCAACGGCGGAATATGGAGAACCTAATGGTAGATTAAAGCTTTTTAAAACTCATTCATCCCGTACCTAACAAGATTAATTTAAGTTCAAAAATTGATACTTAATAGACTTAATGCACTTTTAACGATGCAGGTTTTGATGTGGATGGATTTGATTTTGGATCCGGAGCTACTGGACTTGGAGGTCTTTTAGGTCTCAAAGGACTCAAAGGAATAGGAATTTTGGGACTATTAAAACTTGTCGGATTACCATTCCTAATCTTTGTTGTGTTGCCGCTGATCGTATTTTTGCCGCTACTCCTTTTGATATTCCCTATACCAGTAATTACAATTCCAGCAGCAGCAAGGAGTAGTTACTCTCCTTTCAGTTTCCTTGATATGAAAAACTTGGCTCGAAATGTCGTCGAGAGCGATCAGTGCGTTGAAAGAATTTCCTGTGAACTCAGTCGGCTTAGCAGAGGTTCACTTGTGGACAGAGCCTTACAAAAGTAAGATCAGTATAAATCATTTCACATTCACATAGCATTATTTACAGTTACTAAACAAACCCTATATGTACCTACAATGAACAAATTTTGTTTGGATTTTATAGAATGATTTTCAAATTCGAACAACATATGCCTAAACCACTACTTCGTATGGCCAGGGCGTACATGGACCAACCGAATTCATGTGAGAAAAAGTATACATGTCAATTCATAGACGACACTCGAGCAGTCAAGAAATCTCTGTAAGAAAAATGAAATTTGCGTAACGATATTGGGACAAAGTGCCTTTGACACAAAACCCTTAAAATAAATTATTATGTTCAAATATCGTATCTCTCACTGCACTCTGCTTTTACACAATTTTATATTCCAATATTGTCTAAAATAGATTAACCCTGAAATTTAAAATCGTAAATGTACAATGCTCAAATGTGCAAATTAATTCTACACTTATAGATTCTTAGTTTTTTAATCATTTTAACATTTATCAGTGTCATTTTATGAACCTTGTATGAGTTCTCTGAATGTCGTGCTTTAGAGGTGATGAGACTAATTATAATCAATTCAATGGTGGGTTACATTTTGTATTCAAATTTTGATTTATATGTACCAATAGCGAAATGCTATATAAGAATGAAAGTATAAGCTGTAGCGACTGTCTTTTAGCTCGTTGCAGTAGTTGAAATGTTGAACATTAATAAAATATTTATATACGTTACTGATATCTGTAATATAAGTAGTTAGCATCATGAAATAAATGCATTCTAGAAACACTCTCACAAATTGTATTTACGATATTTAAAGTCCCTTTATTTCTCCAACGTAGTAACTTTTCGAATTTCGAATTTTAATAGTATAAGTATAATATAGACACATAAAATCTTCAGCAGGCATTCGCACAGAATGAATAATATTTTAGAACTAATTTGATTGTAGAGATACAGAAAGTAGTAGCGTATTTTTGGCCTGGCGAATTACATTAAGAATGGAAGATATACAATAAATAAAAACGGAAAATAAATTAAAGCAATGTGTCAAGTTATAAACTGTATATAAACGTTTGTTGCATATTAGTAGATATTTGGTTTATCAGGTCAATTCAAGTAAAAATTGCATGGGGTATGATAAATTCATAGAGATGCTGCGAATCAAAAGGAACATAACATACATTTCAGTTTAGAAAATTACAGTTGAGCTCAAGGGTGTAGATAACTTAAATGCAAATGACAATATAAGAACGATTGCAAAAGACAAAGTCTAAATTGAAGGTTCTCTTGTTCTTCATAATTCATCTCGATTTGCAATAGTCTGTACAACGAAATCAACAAGATCATCTAGCTTCAATGGTCCTGTGTACGACTGTTCCAATTTTCCATTGCGATACACATTGAGGGCTGGGAAGTCGTCAATCTATGAATGAGTAGTATTTGCATAAGAAAATATTAGATATAGGAAACATTGAATGAATTTACTTAAAATTAGTGACACTTACTTCAGCTTCATCGCACAAATCTTTGTTACGACTACAGTCAAATTTAGCAATCTTAATCTGTTGTCCTCCTTCTTGATCTTTATCGTTAAATTGGACTGCCAAGGCTTCCCACACATTGTCAATTTTCATACAAAGTGAGCACCAAGGGGTCCAGTATTGAACAAAAAGTAATTTTTCTTTTTTGATGGTGTCAAAGAACACATCCCTTGGAATCTCAAAAACATCCGTTGGTTCCAATTCTTCTTCAATACCTTGAGGACTTGTTTTCGTTTTCGTGATGCCGAGTTTACCTTTCAAGTAGGTTCTTAAACTATCAAGATCACGTTGCTTCGAAGGATACTTGTCAACCTAAAACAGCATCAAATAAGTAATTAAAAATGTATTGCTTTTGCTTTACAGGTAAGAGTGTAACAAAACAACTATACTAATATGTAAATCAGCATAAATTATAAATTACCACAACGCCTTCTTGAAAATAAAGGAGTGACGGGTATCCTCTGACTTCGTATTCATTGCAGGTAGTCTTATGCATACTACAGTCCACGTGTCCCATCATAAACTCATCTTCATACATAAATTCTTTAGCCAGAGCTTTCCAGATGGGTTCTAAATCCATACAACGACTAGACCAAGGTGTGCAAAAATTAATGAACCCTCGATTCACTTGAGCCAAAGCGTCTTCAAATGTTTCATCTTGAAGGATGTGCAAACCCTGCTTTGGTTCTAAAGGAATCGTTCCTTCCAACCTTGCTCCGTAGACAAACTGATATAAATTGAGTGTATAGTTTACTAACATGTTCAAATTCAACAATTCTCAACATTTTGAATTATAGTATTTAACTTACGTCCACTTGGCGTCCAAGGTTTCTGTTCATAAACTGTTCTAAGGACTGATAATCTTTAATTCCACGGTATTTTAGCCCGCCGATGACACCCGATTTGTATATTTTGATTCTTCAGATAAATTAAATACAAATTAAATGAATTCATTCCATTAAATTCTCATGTCTTAAAATTCCGATTGAAATGGTAACTCACGTGGGGTAATCCGACACATCTTCTTCAGCGCACAGTTCTGTTTCTTTCGTGCAATCAACCTTTGCAATCACAACATCCGAGTCTTCCTGATTATTCTTCAACGCTAATTCTTCCCAAATCGTGGCTACACTTTTACAGTCGCCACTCCTGTATAATGTGTCAACTCATTAAGAATTTCATAAAAAACCATTAACGAAAAGAAAAGAAAGTAGCCAGATGTACTAAGAGAAAATAAATGCAATGAAACAAATTTCAGATTATAATAATTTTGTAATCTAACGATGAGTATGTACCATGGTGCAAAAAAGAGAATGTAGTGATTCTTGAGGTGGACTTGATGCCGAAATTGATTTGTATCATATTTTTTTACACTTTCCACAGCATTCTGAGCTGGACACTGTTTTATGTCAATAACATAAAGTGAAATGAATGCAATGACAATGGTCGAAACTGCATGGCTACAACGCAACATGCTGACAATGTGACAATGACCGGCTTCCTCAACAACTTCGCGAATGAAATTAAGCACACAATTTCAATACTGTCGTTGACGCACTTTGGGAACGACACTGCAGATCTGTACAACAATTGGTCAGATTTTGCCCGTATTCTGCAATATGGAAACGGATAAATGAATGGAATCAAATGGTAAATCGATTATAAAATGGCGTAACCAAGACTTAAAATATGGAAAGAATCCAGAGTTATAAGTTGTCTTTGAGACACTGAACATGGAGCTCAGTCGGTGCTAATGTCAGAAGTGTTTGAGTGGCCAACAACAGTGAACTGAAGTAATACAAAAAAGATGCTTAATGCTGGAAAAAAAGTAAGAATTCCCTGAGGCACACACAGAAAGTGGTACCAATAGCGAATTCTGGAATCTTACAAACTCGTTCCGGTCAAAGTCAAAAGCAAAAAGCTGAAAAGGACTATGATCCAACTCAAGGTCTTCAGTTCAAGCACCTGTTCACATGCATCTTTCTTCACAAACTAAACTAATACAAACCGCATCTCATCCTTTTAGAACCTATCTTATTCTTCCAGTTGAAAGTTTTGTGTGTCTTCCTCCATATATGACTCCTACCTCCAGTAACCAACCACTATTTAAATCGTAGTATAGGTATACTGTATGCAAAAGAAATGATCACCACCATCATCATCATCCAACAAAAAGGAAGCTTTATATACGTCAAACTCAAAAACGCATCCCAATCTTCATACAACAGCGTCTGAATGATATCCGTGCGCAAACTGTGTTTCGTACTCTCAAGTCCAATGCTAAAAGTGTTAAAATGCAAAGTCAGAGCATGACGAATTCAAATCGACAACTGAAGCAGAACAATCAACAAGCCACTTGAATCACACCAAACAACCCGCTGGGGCATTGTGGATTCAATTGAGTTAGGATTTACTATATATGAAACTATTTTCAAAAGGAATTTTAAGACATGAGAATTT
>JABASF010003486.1:0-10160 GCA_019776145.1 Harlomillsia oculata
AAAAAAGACCATGAGGAGGAAGAAGCACATCCACAATTGCCTATTTCTCCAGGAAGAAGTGGGATCTTATAAAGAATAAATGGACGGGCTTGCTTATTAGTAGCTCGCAATGCAACGGTGGAGGACTGGAGGATTTTACTGGAAGTGAGTGCGTATTATCTTGTCTTCACCACAGTGAGATACTGAGAAAAAAGGTACATTTTGTGTGTCGTGTACATTTATAACAAAGCTTGGACGTGGAAGAGATGAAAACGAACGTGTGTGAATGCTATTGCAGTTGACCCTAGTGGAGCAACAATGTTAGACGCGGCAATAAATCAGAGACAACGTGAAAATGGGGAACTTTGCTTCTTTTCCTTTCTCCAGGCAGGCAAGTGAGATTTTTTTTCCGTGGTTCTTGTAGCATATACAAATTCACGCGATGCGCCACCACTCTCCTCTCCAGAACTTGTTCGAAGGCACGAATGGTGAACTTTTTGTAACTTGTACTCCAAAACTTGCAGTTTTTCTCCATGAAACAATCGTCATGTTTTACCTGTATTGAATGGAACTCAAGCATTATTTTTTCTTTCTCATTGAGAAGAAGAAACTGAGTCAACCTCAACCTCTGTATAATTCACAAGACAGTGACGAAAAGAGAAAATCCCTTCAAAAAAGGTAAAGTCTTTTGAAGGGATCTGTCATATAATTTGAAACAAGAAAGGACTCAACAAAGTCGGTCATTCTTGATTTTCATGAAAAGGTAGGGAAAACGAGAAAGTATCAGCAGGGACAAATTACACCGACACACAAAGTTTAGGGACGGGATGAGATGAGATCCCCTGAAACATCTTCTTGACGGTTCAGAAGGGTCATCATCGCTTGAAACCTCCGTCGACGCGGAGTAGTTGACTTTAGAAAGATAACGATCGAGTAGAAGACGAGTGAACATCAAGGCAGAAAAGAGCGTCACACTAAAACACATTAGAAAAATTATCACAACACGAAACTTTCAAAACTGAGAAGGTTCATCGATACACCAAACAAGTAGGATTTCATAGAACACCGCAATGATTCCTTTGGCTTTTGTCCCAGACCAGACGGCCCACTCAACATTTTGCCAGTTAACGCCGGCTTCCTAGTGCAGTATTTTGTATTTACTTCTTGTCAATGTCTTCTTCATCTGAGCAATTAGCACCTTCAAAATCAATTTTCAGCGTTCCATTTTAAGTCTGTACAGTACCGGGAAAAAACTTTCATTCATTTTCCAGTACTCCAATTGAATTCGAGGTTTTGTCATTTGCAATGACAAATTCTGCAAGAAGAAGGCGGATTTTGTTAAAAATTAAAAAAAACTATCAACAACGGTGCGCAATTCAAAAGGGACACAAAAAATTAATTCATGTCCCTTTCTTCTCTCTTCACTCGACATTTTTCACACTACAATAAAAATCCTCTTCAACCGCGAAGCCGGCTCTTGAGACCACACAATGCAATTGGAATAGTCATCATCATAATCGAAATGAACTAGCAATTGCACGTTATGAATCAAAACCTTCCCTTTACCTCTTCAACCGCGAAGCCGGCTCTTGAGACCACACAATGCAATTGGAATAGTCATCATCATAATCGAAATGAACTAGCAATTGCACGTTATGAATCAAAGCCTTCCCTTTTTAAAGTAATGAAACGTTTTTTCTTTTTCCTTCCGTGACAAAGTACTGTTGAGCACGATGAATCGTTTGTATTGTAAGTTTTGCATGGATCGGACATTGGAAAAATTCATCGTGTTTCAAAATTCATATATTCACCCTTTGAAACACACAGGTCGATGTAAAATGCTTTTGTACTCCGTGTTTTAGAAGAAGCACTCGATAATCAAATGGTGTGGAAGGGCTGAAAAAGTGTAGTATTCGGTGGGTTTGAGAATGCTCGTCGTTCCGTCATCAGGTTTGATGATTATGTTCAATACTGACTTTGTTGTAAGGCTCAGGTTCAGAAGCATCCCCTCGAATCCTTAATGACTCCAACAACCTACGCAGATCATCGGAGAGAGGAAGAGCGAGACTTGAGTGAAACTGAAAATGTGACAGTGAGACGGAAGATAAATGACATTTGGCACCAAATGCCAGCTGCTGATGGGTTGTATTGTTGCAAGACTCCCAACGGTGTCCACACTTATCTATTGTCACGAGCATTGTTCCCGACGAATCTCATTTAGCCCAATTCCAATGCAAACTTCAAAATGTCCAAATACACGATAGCATCGTCAGGTTTCATTGTCACATTTTCAAATAATGGTCACTGCCTGCCACTGCCAGTTTGCCACTATCGTTACCCATCGTGTCTTTTGATACTTTTCCCCTTTTCCAAACTACGTACCACGTACAACGTATTACAACATCCTGAAAAGCTGTCATTTTAAAATTCTGGATTTTCCAGATAAAAATTCTTCGTAAAAACGCATTTTTTCATTTTCTTTTGTGTGTCCATAAAAAACAAAGGTGGATGAAAATAAAAACCAACTCAGCTCGTCACCGACCGCATCGTAAAAATTAAAAAAATGCAGTATTGTTTTTTTGTGTTGCATAAGCCGAGGCGCGAGACGTGTGATATTTAAGGGGGCAAGATTGATATTGACATTGACAAGAGAGGGTCGCATGGACAAGTACTGAATGGCTAATATTATCATTAAGCTGCGCAAGGCAGACGATCAACTGACTGACGACGAACAATAAATTTGACCATGGCGGCATTAAAAGTCAGCAATATGGGCTATTAAGTCGTCCTGACTGACTTGAATAATAAAGCCGGCAATCTCTCTCACAACAGAGCGGGTGGTTACTGGAACTGGAACCGTGTTTCTGGAATCCTTGTCCGAGCCCTTTTGCATTATTACGGTATACGAAATACGAAAAGGTACTTATGAAGGCGCACACCACGCACTCAGAGAATAAAGATTAAAGGGACGTCGGCGTGAGGAGCGAGTGCATGCAGGTGCCCTTCAAAATGGTTATTTGCACGCCTCCACAAAAGGCAAAGGGACAATGGGCACACAATTCGACAAGGATCTGGGATTTTGCCTATTACACAGTCTTACCAAAGTCTTCCTGCTGGACAATGCAATGCCTTAGCTGGAATTTTGTTTTGAAAGCTCCCGTTTCAGAAAATTGTGGAATATAGTGAAACACACGAAAAGTCGGTACATCTTTTGTGAGGACTTGCATACATAGCCTACAATCC
Source organism: Harlomillsia oculata (assembly GCA_019776145.1). Classification (NCBI taxonomy): domain Eukaryota; kingdom Metazoa; phylum Arthropoda; class Collembola; order Entomobryomorpha; family Oncopoduridae; genus Harlomillsia; species Harlomillsia oculata. The sequence continues at coordinate 3,223 of JABASF010003486.1, forward strand.
ACATCAAAATACTGTCCGTATTTGAACAAAACAAGGGTCGTCGTTTGTAACATGTAAGTTACATGTAACAACTGTACGGAAGCGTCACCCGGCAGATAGTCACATATGAGCACTCTCTAGCACTTTTCCATGCCATATCACATGATGAACAAGACGGCATTCCAAAGAATTGATTCACACAAGGAATTGCTCGAGTTACTGTTGAGCGGGTGGTAAAAGTCATTTTCATAACGACATGTCACACACCCCATAAGCCGTGAATTTCATTAGTGCTGTCACCTCATCACATTCGACTTCCTTTTCTCCCTTGCCTTGTCTAATGAATACAGTGACACACTGAGTAATCCTGATTCCTTCGAACTAACCCTTTGTACCCTTTCCCAGTTGGAGATATCACTGGAATGAATTGAAATGAAGTGAATCATCACCGTCTCGAGTCTCTCGAGCCATCGTCAGAAACTGCAACTGCTGCTGCTGTCAGAAAGAAGAATCATCGTCATTTTTATTCCACAGCATATCATGTTCAGCAAGATTTCAATGTGAACTACTCAATTTATATAATGAGCAAATGGAAAAAATAAATTATTGCAATTAATAATTTGTCCTTTTCGAATGACTAATGAACGTCTATGCCCTTTCTTGGCAGAGAAACAGCAGTAGCAAGTGGCACAAGACAGAAGTCGTTACGATCCCTATCGAATAGTTTTTTTTTCGTTTGACAATGAAAGAACAAATGGCAACTTTTTTACACAGCAATAAGCCCATTTGTCATTCATTTTGTACTTTGTTCAACATGAAGCAAAAGAAACGAGAGGAATCGTCTTGGGCAAGTCAAGGCAAGGCAGTAGTAGTGTCCACGAAAAACCGACAATTGTTAATAATGAAGCTTATTGATTCCCTACATCTCCTGCAATGCCGTTTTGTAGATGGAAGTCATTAAAAGGAGCGGAGCGTGACATATGCTTTGGTTTTTTATTGCACTTTTCATCGCAGGAGTCGCTGGGTACAGAGTCACAAGACCATTTGAATGCGCAGGTAAGCTGTCATAAATAAATTAAAGGACATCGACTTTACGACCATTGAACATGAGGAACCTGATTGATAAGCCGACCGCAGAGACGGAGAGGACGACACTAACTTGACTAAAGTACAATCGCAGCATGACACTTTATGATCAGAAGCCGTACAAGAACGATGATGTACGTAGTTGCACCCACTAACAAGAAACAAAAAGTATAGATCGTATCAGCAAATTTTTGCAAGTTTTAATAATGCCATTTTGCAAACGGAGGACACAAAAACACGCCCGCTGGACAGATGGAGACCAGTTGGTTACTCTACTTTTCACAACATGCAATAATATTCTACTTCTCCAGGCATTTTGTCCATTCCGATTCCGACTCACACGGTTTTTTTATTCACACGGCAGAATATACAACCGCAGGACTCCACCTCCGTCGGCGCCGCTTTTCCTTCATGAATGAGTTTCCTGTTCGGAATTGTCCTGCATTCTGCATAGTGGAAAAAAACGTATGGTTTCTTCACATGTCATGATTTTCCCCAGGTCGTGTGCTCTTGAAAATGTGACCGTGAAATAACACGATCGATTTTGCAGACTGGCGTGTAGTAAAAGTGGTGCATTAACATGCAAAAACGCAAATGGAATCAATTCCCATTGTTTTGAGGCGAGCAGCGTCAAATGAGGAATGATACGGACGCTACTGTTTTAATTTTTCAATAGGATGAGCATGGGAGGTACAAAAAAACCGCCCAGTAATTACCATCGTCACAAAACACAATAACACAAGAGGAAAAAGTCAACGATGTTCCAAAACCTCCCTAAAAAGAACCTCACGTTAGTGTCTATACTATACTACTTAAAAATTACCTTTGACCCTTTTGGTCATTCATCTCACACAGGTTTTGGTTGTTTGCACGACTGCTGACTCGTGTTCTCATTGTAAAAGGTAAAATACTACGGTAATAATAAATTGAGCATGAGGGTCCACACAAATTTGGAGACACAAAGCAGGCAAGGTGACATGCGAGGATGAAAAACGAGAAAATAGTCGTGGTCGTGAGGGACACACTCTCAATGTTCAATCAAAATCAACTCAAGGCTTGGTTCGTTAGCAAAAACTTGGTATTTTGGTTACGTTGAAAAGCTTTTTGCTCCCTGCTACTTTCCCGACTGAATATGAACTAAAGAGTGAGTATTCATCTTTGACACCTGCACGTCTCCTGTAATTACTTGTTATCACGATATTCTCATCAGACGGATTGCAGACTGATCGATTAATTGTGTCTCTCTCTCCACAGTTGAGAGTACAGATGGTCTGGAATGATAGGAACAATGATACGATCACCAGAATAAAGTTGCATCAGAAAATAGGGAGCTCCGAACTACCAAATTACTCCAACTATAAACACTAAACTCTATCTGATTCCACACAAACATGCTCTAGACATAACGCTGAAAACAAAACAGAACAATCATTGATCATGCTCCGTCGTCACGATGAGATCAGAAATGGCATCAGAAAATCTCCAAATGGCCAAATGGCCCGTTTAATGTTCATGGACCAAGAGTGATTAAACCTGAAAAACGGCAGGTTGGGAATCAATTTTTTGGTCTGCTGTCTATAGCCCTGTAGCTGTTTCTGGAGAATAATTTAATACCTGTTCATCAGGCAATGAAAACATCGTTCTTCATCATTCATTCGAAATGTAAAAGTGACTGGTGAAAGATTTAAAGGAGAGAGTACAATAATTCACGGTTGTGGTTTGGTAACTGTTAACGCTTCAGTAGACTGAGAGACTGAGACACACAGCCGGAAAGCGATGAATGTCAGTGAGTAATAATAAACGGTGGAGAAACATCCCGCCAGCACCGCCACTCAAGAAATGATCAAGGTTACACTTAATACATTTTGGAAGACTCCTATATTCACGGACGAGGATGAGGCGTCATGCCAATTGCAATAATAATATTTTATTTGCAGCACGATGCTACGCAGCGTGAAATGATCAAAATTCTAGCCTGTAGACAGCTACGGCTCTGGCGAACACGAGAATTCCAGTGACAACATATAATTCTGGGAGGTGTGTGTGCACATTTCTTTTTAGACACTACTCAAGTGACATTTCGGTAGTGCACACACCCGAATCAATTTGAGGATTGGATGTTGTTGGCAAAAATGCTTGTCTTTCACCTTTCCTTCTTGGTTCTTGTTCAGTGGCTGCTCACAAGCTCACACCCTTTTTTATACTCAACCTTGGCAATCACACTTTGAGATACCACAGCCAAAAAGACTCACTGGCAGTGTGAAGAGTAAAGGAAGACAGAAGTGCACATGCAAAAACGCACTGTGCTATTGCTTCTCATTGCTTCTAGTGCCATGTCGAGCCATTCGTCTCTCTACAACTGCTCTTAAAACTAAGTGAATTAGATTAGGATTTACGGCCAAGCTTGAAGTTACTTCGTGTCATGCAATCCAAAAAACGTTCCATTTTCCAACGTTTGCTGTACTGTCTTTTTGCCACCATTTTTTCCAGCACCATGTACACGAACATTCGATTATCAGCAAAAAATTGCCAATACGAGAGCAAAAGCTTGAGTTTTTTGTTCACTTCCTACACATTTTTGCGTGTGTTCAGTGAACCGAAGGATTTTTCGCAATCCTTACAATTGATACATTACCTTTTATTTTCTTCACGCTACGAGATGAGACGAAGACGTTTCTAAAGAAAACAATGGGGAATGAAGGTTTAGAAAGACTCGAAACGCAGGAAAAACAACGTGCGAGTCAGAAAAGACTGCATTTCCATTTTCCAGCACAGACGGGAAGAGACAACGAACTTTAATTCTTCTTTGAGCTTTGAAAGTTGTCTCTACAGCTTTTAAGAAGCTGCATCAAACGACAATGTCCTCATCCACAGATTCCGTAGGAGCCAAAGTAACAAGTTGTGTCGGCTTTGTGCCACTTCCGAAAAAAAAGCTCTAAATGACAAACGACGGTTTGGACGCACACACGCACAAATTTGCTGGAATTAAGACAGCTGGATAGTTGACACGACAGGCAGGACGCAGGACGCATAGGAACACAAAAACTGCGCGAGCTCTTGATGGCAATTTGCAATCGTAACTACACTTGGTGTTTCGGCTTTTAGTTGTCCATTTCACGTCAGTTGGTATCGTTTAAGTAGTTACATGTGAAGTTTTGCAGGATGAATTCTAATGAAGTGTCTGCGGCGCTTCTGAAAATCTCATTGCGATAATAATATGACATTATTTGGCTCGGAGGTCCGCTTTTAAGTTTACGTTTGGCGGAGCAGGTCAAAATGTCAGCTAGTCACATTTCGCGCTTAAAATCTACTTTAACGACAAAAAATGGTTCTCTTTGGAACATTGAACAAATCACTGAAAACAAGATTAGAATTTGACAAATCTTTGCCCGGAACACGAAACGATTTCTAATTCTAATACCCATTTTTCAGCTGTAGTTTTATGCATTTGACATCTCAGATTTAGCTTCTTGGTTCTTGTGTATGTGAAGACATGCACCCAACAACGCACCAAATAAAGTCTCACGGAGAAATACAAGAAGCAAATAACCTGCCTTATCAAAAGAAGCCGACGCCCAAAAAAAACTAGATAAGGAAAGATGAAAAAACGCGTTTCAAAATTTTATCACAGTGCAGCGACAACAGGAGATTTTTGTCCGGTGCTCCGTTTGCTCTTAGCTACTGTGTAGTTTGTACTTTGTAAGCAAACGCTGTAATCACATTGTAGAAGAATGTATCACACTCTTATCATCCAATCAGGTCATGAATCTCTTAAAAGCTTTCTCACTTCAATCCTATGCGACGATCCGTTGCATACCTTAATAGAAAAGAAAGTGTTATGACCTGGCAATGGCACTCACTCTACGAAATGCATTTAAAATGCCGGTTCTGATGCTTCTCTTGCCACCTCCATTTTATAGACAAGCAGAAACTCCAAGAAAAAAAAATCCGAAATCCATTTTTGAAATTCGGTTTAAGATTCCTCGAGATCTGTAATCCAAAGCGCCCGATATTCAGTATTTAAACTTTTTTGCATACATTATCGCTAGTGTTCCAGGAGCCGTTGCTGGGATCGGGAAGCGACATTTTAAAAAAACGACATGATTGCACTTCCATGCAGTCTGGAAAGTGTGGAACGCAATGCACTTTCAGTTCACGTCCGAACGGATGTTAGGATCATCACCGCCATCATCATCACGTTCATAATCACGAGACTCATCATTTTCATAAAGTAAAAAAGATGGTTTATGTTCCTTTCAGTCAGAATAGTCTTTTTTGTCCATGTTTTGCTGTGTATGAACATTCGTTCCGAAACGGACCGCACTACCAATTCACGAAAGAGGCGGGCGGTAACACTAAAGAAAAAAACCGATATATTTCGACAACTTTCTTTTTCACCAACGCTTTATGCAATGATGGTTGTTTTTTAAGTACCTTATGATCATAACAAACCTAAGTAAGTGCAGACACAGACACACATCCATTCATGTCTGCACGTTTTTTTAGCATTAGGTACCAAAATTGTTCCGAAGGTTTATATACCGGCGTCGTCGACATCATCATGAAGAACAGCAGTTTCCACAATGAAATATGGACTTTCAAAGCCTACCACGACTTGGAATAAAAAGCAATTCGGCTAAATTATTAAATAATATGGCGCATTTTCTCTATCTTTCCTCGGTGTTTCACGCCCTGCAAATGCAGAGGTACAATGCATATACAACACAAGGTCCATCCTTCATTTTTTTCAATATTGGGTAAGAATGGAACAATCATACGCCTCCCACGTTCTTCAAGGCGGGACAATCATCGTCTTGCTCCAATTTAATAAAACAAAAAGACAAACGGGGATTGAACCCGCAGTTTTTTTCTTATATGCTCAATCCCGTTGATTCCTTAACAAATTCCGCCCTCTGCGGCGAATCTGCATTGCATTCTATGGGTTGATAAAAAGCCTTAGAGCGAATAACTGCACGTACCTGTAAAAACACAAAAAAACAATATCTAATCAAAATTCAATTCTTAAAATTCGTTTCGTGTGTTTGTAGCTCAAGTTGAAAGCAAAAGCGTTTAGGGTCACCATGAAACTCTGTAATTTAATACAACATCAGAATTCCGGATGCAACTTTGGGGGGATGAACTACATAACGAAACACTTTGTATGCACCATGCAAGCAGAGAGGAAGGGTGGCGAAGCCATTTCGGGTTTTTGACTTTGTTTTGCAACTGGGCCCATATATCAATGAAATTTCCAGAAAGCTTGAATGCTACGCGATGCACTGCAATTTACCCTCGGATGTAATAACTCAAGAGAGGATCATATCTTTCTTGAAAATTATAAGACAAAATGTATATGTTACACCAAATGTGTTTAATGAACAAAGTGGTGAGGATTGTACGAAACACACCTTTTCAAAACGAGTTGAAAAGGTCATGTCTCGCTTGATTATCGTCAGATGAGTGCTCTGAGGATCTACACGTGATTGCATTACTCGCTTCTATACACAACCTAAACTACACATTTCAACCTTAAACTTCCTCTTTCTCAAAGGCCTAATGACTCAGGAACACGACGACAACATGATCAAGATTCAAAATGACGCATCTGCATCCTTCAAGGTCGAAAATATGTGCCGCCCGGCGGATGACGGATTATAATACCGTGCACTGCCCGTTTCCGTTGACTGCTAAAGTGTCATCGTCACATTACATTCTGAACAAAAGTAGGTAGCAAGCATACCTGTCCAAAACCACTCCGTCACTCTGAGAGTGAGAGTGGAGTTGAGAAGGACTCCCTATTTTTTCCAGTTTCAAGGAGTGAGAGTGAGAGTGAGAGTGACGGGTTCATCAGAACTGAGAGTGAGAGTGGAGTG
>JABASF010003487.1:0-10159 GCA_019776145.1 Harlomillsia oculata
TCCAGTATACAATAGCATTTTCTACAAGAATGGTTTCAAACTTTCAAACGCAGTAAAAATCATGATGGATTTTAAAATCTTAAAACATACACCTAACGAAAAGACTGTTCAAACTAATTGGCAGGAGGTGGAGGAGGAGGTTGATTATTTGCATCAGGAGGAGGCGGTGGTGGTGGATGAGCACCGTAGCCGCCGCCGCCGTGAGGCCAAAACATTCCAGGTGGTGGAGGTTGACCTGGAGGCGGTGGGGGCACAGGAGGGGGTGGACCACCCCATGGGCCCCATGCTGCTTGGGGCGGTGGGTAACCAGAAGGTGGATAACCCCATGCTGGTGGAGGAGCCATCATTGGAGGGGGAGGCCCTGAAGGTGGTGATTTGTTGTCCTGTCCAGGTGGAGGTGGCTGATGATGTCCATGTCCACTACCCCAACCTAATATAAGATGAAATAGGTTAAGTGATTGCTGGTTATCAAAACATCAAAAGAAACTATATGAAACTAACCTCCAGACTGCGATGTAGCTCCAGGTCCATATCCCGAACCCGATTGTGATCCTGAGGAGGACGGTGACGATGTGGAAGGTGGTGGAGCCATAACAGCTTTCGGTGGTCCACTTTTATCAAACAAGCCACCTGATGACTTGTTAGATTTTGCTAAAGGTCTGTCGTCTTTAGGAGGAGCTTCTCCAAGTTCAGCCATGAGTGACAAGTACTCTTCATCTATTTTCGCCTTCTCGTTAGGATTTAGAGCTTGTGGTTGAAATGAACCAGGTCGCTTCATTCGACAATCTCTAGCGATGTGACCAGCTCCGCCACAAACAGTGCAGATGACATTGTTAGTCACATTAGGCTTGTCTGGACAATGCCATGTTCGGTGAGAAGTTGCTCCACAATTGGAGCACTTGGGACCTTCGCCTTCACGTAATGTGCCATTGAGAAGCGCTAATTCTCGTAACTGATTTTTCCGTAAGTCATTCTGACTTTCCGGCATTTCAATGCCTTGGCGAATGATTTCTTTAATCTTTTCACATGCTTTCGTAACGGAAGCAGGATTATTGGATGTTACATATGCATGCAGAGGTTCATCTTCTCCAGGCAATGGATGTCCTGCTTTTCCACCGACTTTTCCTTCTTTTACGGATCCTTTCCCACGAATAATAATTTTCGCGCCGGTGTCCTTTTCAAGCCCTTTTAATAAAAACGTGTATGAACACAATGTCAGATTTAGATGTAATTTTGATTGTTCTACACATTCTATTGTTGTTCGGAGTTGTTTTTTAAAGTTTGAACCAACCTTTCAAAGTGTTACCCCTCGGCCCAATCAGTAGTCCAACAAAGTTAATCTCGGGATGTTCCTCTTGTGGAATGGGAACACGATCCACAATTTTAATTACTGGAGCCCTGCAATAATCAATAAAAACATCAGAAATCCCAGCAACTTTTAGCTAACCAGTAACCACTAAGCCAATGAGTGCTCATTTTCTTTACCTATAATCGGCTGGTGGCTTGAAATCCGGATTTAGAGCCAGAAGCTTTTGAATAAGCTTATGCCTTTCTTCTTCCACCTTCTTTCGAGTTCTGTACTCTCTCGTGTTCAAGCGTTTCCCATCAGTGCCATAAATGGGCTCGGGTGATGGAGACCTGCAATCAACATATAATTTTCCAAAACATGGAGACTGGATAGGTCAACACGAAAAAAATTGAAAAGTATGAATGCAGTATTAATTTGAAAATCGTTGACGCTACGAATACAAGTCTCCATGTAGAGGATCGTATAATCGTGACAGTAATGAATCATCATCATCACGATCACACCATTCATTCGCATTGATATTGATAGTCAATATTGATTGATAAACAGGACAAATTAATTAGCAATAAAATGTATTGTTGCAACAAGAGGATGCGTCATATGGAGCCAAGGCAGTTAACAATCAATCCAACCTGTCCTCAGGATTGGGTGGGATACCCAAGTCACCGGTCCGAAGTTTCCTCGTGAGTTCTTCGATTTGCAGTTGAGCTAAAGAAAATTGATTAAGAAAACATGAGGGTCGGTTGCCCGTCCCCCAAAGGAAATTTCAATTAGTAATTTTATCATAATCATATTAATTACAACCGCAGAAATTCCCTATAGTCTTTGCACTTTACTGAGTTTTGGCTCGACCGGTCGTATTGCGTCTTTTATGGCTCCCTAAATAATTCGAGTGCTGTAATTGTAAATGTGCATTAATGGTACGATTACATTAAGATCGTTTATAAGATTTCTCTATAGATTATCAAGGGTTTGTGTTTGCTGCAATAAACTGATTAAATTATAAGATTAGCACTTCAATAATTTCATCCCCGGCTGATGCTATAAAAAGTTGTCAAATTAGATTTCATTATTATGCTTGTTGATGGAATCAGCCCTGTTTTGGATTATTATTATAAGTCATTAAATTGAGCCATTGTTCGACACAACACATTAAAGTATTACATTGTTGTAACCGTTGTAAGGCACAGACTATAGACAATAGTTATTGTAAGTGTAACATTTCTGATCCACCACTTCGTCGACGGACGATAAATGCTAACTTCATCAAATTAGGTTAAACAGAGGTACAATAATAAAATAGAAAAACAATTTACCTATATATGCCTCCATTTGATCTGGTGGAAGATCAGAGGGTAGGATAGTAGGCATTCCAGGAATGATAGCCTTTTCATTTTCACTACCCATCCAGCGAGATCTTCGTTTTCTCTTACGGCCACGATCGTCATCATTGCTGTCATCCCTGCTCTCACCTTTTGACACAATTAAAACATGGTTATAAAACTCAGACAAAACGAATAAATAAAAATCACATCACACCCCAATGAAAGTAAATTGTACAAACCTCCGAACCCCCCACTGTCTCTTTTCAGACTTTGAGTAATCCTGTCCACGGCGGATGAAACGGCAGCAGCAGTTGCAGGATTGGAGAAATTGCTGTTATGAAAATTCATATAAGAAGACTGATTGGACATCCCATAGTCAGAATTACTTCCACTTCCACTCATCATTCCCCAACGTGACTGTCCACCTCCACCGGTGTCCGAAGAAGAGCCAAACTTTCCAGAAAAACTCAAGCTACTGCTACTTGGACTTGGACTACTGTATTCATTCATGTTATTACTACTTCCATAATTCCCGTAATCACTCGAATTTGAATTTGATTCCACTCCACCTAAAACAAACAATAAGTTCTTTCTTACTTAATGCACAATTCATAATTCACTCCAAACATACGCCGATCAACTGTCCTTTTGAAGACTGATTTCGGTTTCTGGGATCATTCCACCCAGAAACCGAATTACTGTATAATATTTAATATTGTATTACCTCCCCGTTGTTGTAGATATGCCGGATTGAGAAGGGATAAACCGCCTGGCGGTTTGACACCTGTCCCAAAATTGGGTGGTGGACGTCCTAGTGGTACTTTGTTCGCATCTGATACTTTCTTCCCGTGGTGCCCGTGCTCCATTGTAAATCGGACTATATAAATGACAATTACAATAATAACAATGACAAAATAACCATTCGATATTCCATGTTCCGTCGATGTGCCATAAATAAATTACACAAATAGACACAAGAAATACTTACAGCTTTTAGTGGAAAATAATTCACAAGTATGACACTATTATGAACTGGAATTAAAAGAGTTACAGAAAACTGTCGTTTTGTAAATACGTTTTAATTTCTGGGACTACGCAAATTATTTATTGTCCCAACCTTCTCACCATTCATTCAAAGGTATTTAGATTTAGGGAAGGATTCACATTCGTATAATGCTAGCTTTAGAGTTTAGACTATGGAGATTGAAATATGGGAGAAGTTCACGAACCCTTAAGGGTCTTTAAAAATTATACTTTGAATTTATTTGATAAACCACTGTCCTTCGGTTTTCATCCGTGTCCAACTTCAAATAACGACGCGTAAAGTTAATTCTAAATCAAAGGAAAACAATTTTGATTAGCTTTAACACCCCTAGGAATATCGTCTTTCTTGCGTATTATTTGGTGCACGCATTGAAAGGAAGCGTGGGGCGTTCAAATTACCGAGATTCTGGCAAGTTAGGCAAGGGCAAGCGGGGGCAAGCGGTACAGTATAAATGTTGCACGGACACCGAACACAGCAGAGGACCAGAGAGGAGAACAAGAACTGAAATATAATAAATAATAAGGACATTTTTAATTCTGAAATTATTGTCATTTTAAGGTTTTCAAATTGAAAGTGCTTTCTTCATAAAGCTCATAATGAGTCAATCGGGTTCCGGTTCTGGAGCTGACAAGGGTCCTCCTGGAGTGGACATGGAGCTTAAGAAGGTAAGGATAAAGTCGAAATTGAGTAACAGTAGCAATTAAATTGTAGCTTTAGCCAATTTTCGCATCCGCAGTATCCAGACAGTCGAGACAGTCAGTCAAGACAAGAGTCGGCAAAGAGCTATAGAAAATTATAAACTATTCACTGTAATGTTTAAGTAAATATGTGATAGTAAGGACGTAACTGTTATGAGGCGTATTAAAACAACAAAAAGAAGCGTAACAAAGAACTTTCAAAAAATGTTTGATAATCGATAAGGCATTTAGTCATTGTCATTGTTCATGGTTTTTGGTTTTGGCAGGCATTTGGTGAGCTCCAGCAAAAGATGATCGACTCGAAGCAGAAGGTGAAGTTCTCTGAAGCTCAAATTGAAGGACTGAAACGAAGCGTAATGCATAAACAACTGATTGACAAAGAAATGGCTGTGAGCGACGATTCTTTCATAAACGTAACACTTTGTATGTTATTGTGTCATATTACTAATCTTCATTTGATAATGATAGGCGTTGAAACCTGAAACGAAAGTATATCAAGGAGTTGGACGATCGTTTTTTGTTTCATCCATTACTGAAGTACGAGACACCATTAATAAGCAAGTGAAGGATATCAACGATAAAGTGAAAGTTTTTGAGGTAAGTTTTCGAATGGTTTGTTAGCTGGTAAGACGGGTCAGATGCAGTAGGAATTTAATGCTTGAACATTTCATGTTTTGCAGTCAAATAAGGATTTCCTTGAACGAGATCTGAAGAATAGTGAGAATTCTCTTCGGGAGCTTGTTTTACAGAAGAAAAATGCATTGTAATTTTAATGTCTGATTGATTCTCTTTTCCTGATGACGATGACACCTTCATTGGGGTATTCGCTACTAATTTACATCCGTACTTGTTTTCCCATGATTATAAATGTAATATCATGAAATTATGACGTTATGTAAAGTTGTAACCTTGTAACATATATATGAACTAAGATTTTCAATTTCTAAACCGTATCTTTACTTAACGCTTTTGCTAAAGAATAAACCAATGTGACAACGATTGATTTTAGACTTGAAAAAAAATGAACAAATGTAATACTTTTACAGAATAGAATCATTTATTTTAATGTGTTGTTATGTTCGTCGTCAGTTGTTGTTTGAAGTGGATGTTAGGATAGGTTTATGGTCTTTTATCTTTGGTACGTGTATCGTCCATCCACACCGTTCTTGGAAAACACAAAATGCCACACTTGAACTTGTCGAGATCGAGCCAGAGCCGCGACACACGATAAATAGAATGTCCAAAATCTCTTGAATTTCTCTCCATATTTTGCGGAAATCTTATCCCAATTACGATTAAAGTTGTTCAACCAAGCCATGGCAGTATAATCAAAATCGCTTCCGAGATTATGCCAATCTTCAACAATGAACAGTCCTTCCGTAGCCTTCATCACGTCCAAATAATAAGGAATGTGAATGTTCTTGAAAACATAGTACTGAGTGAACGGTTCAGTGCTTGGAAGCCATGGGTCATTGTTGCCCGTACAGTGCATGACGAACAAGCCATCATCCCGCAAACAACGGTTCACAACTTGGAAATATTCACGGTAATTCTTGGGACCAACATGCTCAATCATTTCTATGGAATATATTCGATCAAACTTCTCTCTTAATTCACGGTAGTCACCAATTCGGATTTCAATGTCCAATCCTGCACATGTTTCTTTTGCAAAAGCTGCTCCTTCCACAGATACAGTTATTCCTACTACTTTCACTTTGTAGTTTTGTGCTAAATATTTCGCCATTGCTCCCCAACCACATCCAATGTCCAGGACTTTCATTCCAGGTTCCAGCAAAAGCTTTCGAGCAATCAAATCCAATTTGTTCACCTGTGCTTGGGTGAGATTGTCTGCATTCGGCCAGTAGGCCGCTGAGTAGTTTATCATTGGGTCGAAACATGCTTCATACAAATCGTTACCTGTGACCCCCGAAAAGTGAATTAAGTTAATCCCGTCAACCCGTTAACCTTCTTTGCTTCAAATGATCATGTCATGATTAAAGCTCACTTACCAAGATCGTAATGATGTTCTCCAACTTCAAAGGCTTTATCTATAGTTTGCATATTGAAGAGACGAAACTCCAGGAAATTGAGAAACCGGTTAATTGGTGTCCAGTAATATTTGGTTGCTTCATTCCTCATCATTTTGTTCATGCATTCGTCAATCCTTTCAGCGTCAATCCACCGATCCAAATATGCTTCTGAAAATCCTAGTGCTCCCAAATTAGCCACTTTATTATAAAATTTGGGATTCTTCACTTGCAAATCCCATGGCTTGTCTCCATTGATCACAATGCCACACTTCGTCATCAAAGCATGATACTCCCGTTGCACTTTGGCATCAAACAACCACAGAATTTGACCTTCGATCCATTTGTAACACTTGATTCCGAACACTATGAAAGTGTACAAAATGTCTTTAAGATGCATGATTCCAATCAAGATTATATTTTAAACTAAACTGAGATTTCTCTTCCTTTTCTTTGCAAAAGTTCAGCAAATCAGACTGCAGCGCAACCGCTACTAACCATTTCGTGAAATAAAACGTCCTAAGCGTCCGTCTCTCGACTATATGTTTGTACCTTCAAGGTCTCATTTGAAAGACTTTTCATGAAAATGAACATAGGGCAGATAATTACACGCAATTATTTAAAGACAAAACTAATGTCAAAGCTCATAATAATGTCCTAATTCATAAAATGAACAATGCACGCTTTTGTTCACTAATTAATTTGTGGGAATTGATGCGACAAGCTGACAAGCAACGTTTCGTTTCCTCATGATGTTTCCCATGATGACTGTACATTCATGACAAGAAACCGCGGCAGGCGAACTCAAATTCTCAAAAAACTCCAAAGTCCCAACTATATTCATTCTTCACTCTTCTGGTTCTTCATTGCATTGTTACAAAATGTGCAATTTTACCCTAGTTTTTGCATTGTTTTATTAATTCCCTTATTTGAGTGACAGATGAAGAAAGTCAAGGCACTTTACAACTAACTATACTTATACAATACAACTACAACTACAAACTACAACTCGAACAAAACTTGTCTATAAAAATTACTTTTAAATGGAACCGTGAAGTGTCTAATTGAACGTCATCAAACCTCATCAAAAAGGCATTCAGAGTTTTAACCCTCGTTTAGTTGTCAACAGTTCACAAATGTCATTTACTTATTCAGATTTTATATACCCACAAAATGCAGAAGGAGACAATCAATTGCCTTCCATGTCCTTCGTTGGAGGACCATTTCCTAATGAAATTCAAGTGATACAAGAATCAGCTGTGCCTTTTCTCATTCAGGTAAAACAAAAGTCATATCAGCCATAATATAGGTGTATTAATTGAAATGCTTTACATCACGCCTAATTATATGGCTTGGCTACTTTATAATACTTTACAGAATTCTGAAGACAGGAACAATTGTGATTTCATCATTATAGCTGAATTCTCCGAATTGGAAGGTCCGGTCCCATTGGCGACAATTCCTGCTGCCGTTTCGGCAGGGAACAAAGATGAAATTGATTTGAATGCACTTGCTGTCCATTTGATGAGCACAGATTATCAAGTTAATACTGTGTAAGTTTAAAATATGGTAGAGTCAATTTGCGTACCTTTACCTTTGTTTTGGCATTCCAGCTATTCCATTGGAAAGAACTTTAACAATGTATTATATTTCGTTAGTTTGGCTCATTTGGGATTTGCAATTTTACAGGGGGCATTTTAGCATTTGTGAAGACACGCAAGTTTTGCGTAAGAATGTGTTCAAGGATATCCACGTTTTTATGCAATACTTCACCCTTTATGACATCAAAGCTCGTGGGTTCGTGAGACCTTTCTGCTTTGGCTATGTTTCCAAAGATCATGTCAAATTGGAACGAGAACTGAATAATCTCATTGTTCATTTTAGTCAGGTTTGTTACCTATTAATGTAATAAACGTCAACGATTCATGGTTCTATCGTTCCATGATTCCATGTAATCAACTATGACTTTTGATGAACCTACTATTTTAGATGACAAAAGTTTTGAAAAATGCTAATCGAACATGGTTTGCTCGGGAACTTGAGGATTATTTAAACAAGCTGAAATTAGCAAAGGAAGCATTTCCGATTGAAGATGAAACTGAAACGGGGATATTTCAACTTGAAGGAAGTCAAGAAGCTTTGGAAGAAGATCCTGATATCATTACATATTCTCAGATTGCTCACCAGCGTAAAAGTTTCCACGTTTTTTCCGGATAACAAGGCACAATTGGGACGAGAGCCGTTAAAATTCTGTTCACTCGTCTTTTTTGAGCTTCTGGTCCACAAATGAGAAGATGAAACTGAAACGGGGATATTTCAACTTGAAGGAAGTCAAGAAGCTTTGGAAGAAGATCCTGATATCATTACATATTCTCAGATTGCTCACCAGCACTCCGAAATCGGGAACATATTGGAGACAGTTAAAACCTCGGTGAGTCGGGTTTATTAAAAAATTAAAATTATGCAAATATTGAATTGGTAGTTCACTTCGTTTATACATAACCTTCGCATTTCAACATTTCACTGCTAGATCGATACCGTGCATAATGTGACATTGGAAACCGTTACTTCATTCATCAGGAAAAATGAAGAATGTTCATTATCGACGTTGTTAGCAAAGATGAAAATTGCTTCATCCATCGAAGATCAGTTGTTGGAACCGCCATTGGAACTTCCACTAGTACATCCTTTAAAGCAAAAGGGTGAAACATTGCGTCCACTGACAACTTTGGGACAACTCGGTACTGTTTTTCTGGTATGGAGACTCATGTTAGTAGAAGCTCATGTTCGAGTGGATATCCTTGCTTCTGAAATGACGCGACTCAATCTTGATTTGCGAGAGTACTTTGAAAATCGACGAGAAGAAAGTTTGCAACAACTGGAAGATTCTTGTAGTACTGTTGTTAGTAACAAAACTGAGATACCAGATACATTTCCAAGTTTATCCCGTCAATTGAGTAATGAAGAAAGCTCCATGGGACTTCTTGCGTGTGGTTGCCGAAAGGACGAAGAAAATGTTCTGCTTCACACTGACATGTGCAGCATCATAGAAAAGCTACATTTAGCCATTCCAGGTGCTTCGATGGTCAAATCAAGATCTTATAGCTTGATGTCAGAAGACGGGTTTGTTATTGATTCCAAGGTAAATTGAGTCCGAAGTATACTGCATTATAACATGCTTGATTAAAAGTGTGACTGAATGTTTAACTTGTAATTTAACTACTAAACTTTCAGAACGTTGATGCTGACACGAATGGAGAAGCCCGCAGCTTTAAATCAGCAAAAGAATATAACGAATTCGTTGTCATTGATTCTGATGGTAGTTCTGATGATCGTCTCAACAAGGAATCCGTTGTTAAAATGAAAGAAGAGATTTCGTCGCCTTGTCTCGATCAATCAAGTAGTTTCAGTAATGCAACCGAAAGCATATACGCTTCGCGAGCTACGAGTATAAGTTCTATGAGTTCCGAGGATGATTGTTCCTCAATTTTGAACGCTGCTTCGCAAACCATGGATTTATCGTCTGAAGAAGAATTAATTCAAAAAGTATCCTGGTGGGTTTCTAGTACAGTTAAACTAACACGGGGAAAGCCAGGATACGGACTGCTTTCCTTTTTTCGACGTTATGCTAAAGTTGCACATCACGTACTTTACTCGGTTTTACTCGGACGGCCTTTAATCATTTGTGGACCAGAAGCTCAAAAAAGACGAGTGAACAGAATTTTAACGGCTCTCGTCCCAATTGTGCCTTGTTA
>JABASF010003488.1:0-10158 GCA_019776145.1 Harlomillsia oculata
AATTGTAGTGTTTGTAGTTGGATGTTCCATGATGATGTGTTATTAATTAAAACGACATCGCCTTGAATGAATCGTGACTACTCGTGAGGTCGTGACCCAAAGACGTGTGTAGGTAGAAGCAAAGGAAAGCAAAGCAGAAAGCAATGAAACGATATGATATAATGAGAGTAAGTACCAAGTGAACGCAACTAAACCCAAACCAAATATTTGAATAAGATCCAGTTTCCAGGTGTTACTACGTAAGAAATAATGAGGATAATCCAAAGAAATGTTCAAAATATATGATACTTTCTTGTTGTGTCTCAATGCTCAGTGCTGCAGCAGCATTGGGCTTTTCTCTCAAAAGAATAAAAGTCAAACAAGAAGCCAAACAGTGATGAAGCAATACCGAACTCTCGTATAATTCTATAATATTACTAATTATGCTTACTAGGGATTATCTCTCATGTAAACAAGCATATTGCTCTAATGTGAGAAGGAGTGCATTTGATGGATACAGGTTCGCTTGTTACTAACCAAATCAGCCAATCATGTACGACCAACCGGTGTCGTGCGGTAGGGTTTTCGGGTTTCGGGATGCTGTAGCTACAATAATGTTATATGTCACATGTCAACGCATGAATTTTGATGACGGAAGCGGCACACATGTATGATGATGAATGATGAAGAGGATGGATGATGAAAGGTGCTGAGGCCGAGACAAGAATTCGTTTTCTTCGGTTATGAAGAGGTGGGTTGACGACGGTGTGTGGAGACTGGAGATGTGATGGGAATGAGGATGAGGATGAGGAACGCGCCGGAGCACGACTCGTAGCCTTTTCCTGTCCTCCGAATCGATCGGCATCATGAGACTCAGAAATCAGGAGAGAAGCGTCGACTTGTCTCAGTCGTAGGATTATCATTCATCTTACAACTTGTTGAGCTAATTTGCGTCTTTTCTTAGGGATTTGTTGTCGGATTCGTTTGTGGAGATTGGCAAGTGAGCGGATGATGGAAGTGGACGTGGAGTCACAGCCAGTTGAAGTTCCCCAGGAGGTGAACGCTGCTGCTGAGCCGGAGCAACGCATCCGGGAGCAAGTAGTTCAAAATGTGGTGGTGAGTCAATGGATTCCATATTAATGAAGTATGGTTTAATTAGGATATCCAGTTCTGATTTCTTTGATTGGTGTTGTTTGGATTCAGGTGATGAATGGAGTGTTCAAACATCTGGGAGCACAGGATTTGCTTGCAAGTCGGGCTGTTTGCACCCTGTGGAATGATCTGCTCTTGTCTTTGTTCAGCCAGCACTTGCAAGTCTCGTTGCAACTCGCTTCCTACGGTGAGTCGAACTGCGCTGTCATCGGGAAGGCTGCGTCCTTCTCCGAGTTCTTGTCGCAACTCACCCCATTCCAGCTCGAGAAATGCGTTTTTCGCCATGCCGAATTCTCCTTTGGCGGGTTGAGATCCCAGTCACTGGGTGACCCGACTTGTTTCGAGACCATGAGGGTCCATGGTTGGTTGCTGCATCATGTCCTGCTCAGGACCGAGTCCGTTCGCGATATCTATCGAATCACGCGACATTGTCCCAATGTCAAAACTCTTGCGGTCTCCGTCCAACCCCTTTTCAATCTTGAGCGAGAACCAGAAACCGGGAGACTCCGCTTGGTCGTCGTAGCCTGGGATGAAACCGATTATTCGGATGAAGATGCGGAAGGTATAGTTGTGCTGACAAAGCTCGAAAGAATCATCATGTCGTATCACGTACAGTGGTATTTCGGACAATTTTGGGCTTCTCGAGCCCCCAATTTGGTCAGCGTCAAATTCGTTGACTTCTGTGGTCGCGGGCGATATGTGACCGGTCGTCCTGCTGACGAAGAGCTCTTGGCCAACCAAGTAGCCCTCTTGAAAACGAGTCAGATCAAGGATCTCCAGCTCGTCTATGCCTGTGAAGTAGAAGATCCGAACGTGTATGCGAAAACGAGGCTCACGCCGCTACTGGAGTCGGACTTGACGTCCCTGAACTCATTTCAAATCACGTTGACGAGTAACGTTGTGCTGGAAGATTTAGGTCCGTTTCTTCAAAAAGTAGCGGGTACATTGACCTGTTTGGACTTGTCGGATCGGTCACTTCAATATAACAACAGTTGGGACTGGGACCCGAAAGATTTGGATTCCTTCCCTGTGTTAACAAAGGTGAGGAAATGTGAGGTTCCACATCGCCTCATCAATCGGGCGGATTTCTTTGACTGGTTTCCCTCACTCGTCATCTTGAAGATAGAGGGTTACACCCGGAGGCTTTCCTACGCCGAAGGAAGGACCTATGGATTCCACAAAGATAATATGAAAATGTGGAGAATAGGCGGGGGTTGGTGTCCTCACAACAATCTCAAGGTGTTCCACATCGATCTGATTAGACACGTGAACCTTCCGCCCACGTTGGTGTCCTTGTTCCCGCAGTTGTCGACACTCGTTGTGTGCGTGTTTCCCACTGGACTCAAGCTGCTATTGAAGGCCATGACAATGTTTAGGAACCAGGCTACACTCCACACACTGAAAGTACGAGTTGCGACGAATGCACACTGTACCCGAAATCATTCCGCTTTGATCGCCTTGGTTCTTGCAGGGGTCGACGTTCAGGAAGTGGCAAAGAGGGACCGGAAAAACCGGGGAATGGGCAAGCTTCATCTTGTACGTGCAGCCAGGGACTTCTCAAACAAAATCTCACTTCGCAATATGACACGTACGATTTTTTATTTAACTTTCGCTCATTATAGTAGATTTAGTTTAGTCTTTACATTTTTTCAAAGGATTTATGTCCCTGAATGGAATTTTGTGAACAGATTTGCGGAACTTCTATTTTGAAGACGTTCTCGCTCAGGCAGTAGGTAAAATCAAACCGGTTCTCAAGGAGTATTGCTTCGATCGTATGCCAAATCTCCAACGTTGGTACTTTACGACTATGAGTCCAGAAATAGCACTGTTGACTTACATGATACCAGATTATGAATCACAACCATCCTCACCCGAACACTCCGATTCGTCCGGATACAACGACGATGGCAGTGACCACGACAGCGAAGAAAGTGACACTGAAGAAAGTGACACCGAAGGAGACGAAACCGATGATAGCGACACCGATGACAGCGACAACGTACAAGTCCACGACTATGAAGTCGACAACGTCGATGAAGGCAACAACAACGTACAAGTCCAAGACGATGAAGACGAAAACGCTGATGAAGGCAACAACAACCTGCAAGTCCACGACGATGAAGGCGAAAGCGTTGACGTCGAAAATGTTGAAGAGAACGGCGATGAGAAGGTGTACGGCAACATTGAAAGGGGCAAGGTCAAAGGCGGGGTCGGAAACGTTGAAATCAACAACCATGAGAACAACGACGATTGTAGCGACATTGCCAATAACGAAGGGAACAAAGAGGAAGACGAAAACGTTGATGTCGAAAACATTGAAGACGACAACAACGATGAAAGTTGCACGGACATTGCTGACAACAGAGGCAAAATTGAGGAAAGAAACAAGCAAGAAGACGAAACCCTTGATATCGAAAACGTTGAAGGTGGTAGCGAAGGGGGTAACGACGGCGAGTGCACTGATAACGATGATGACGAAGAAGGTGAGAAAGATGAAAACGACAGCGACGTCGGCAGTGATGCTGAAAGTGACAAAGATGAAGTGAACAACGATCAGAAAGGTAGGGATCAAGACAGCGGCGAAACTGGAATTCATGACGACGAAGATGATGATGCGAATAATGAGTATGACTCAATGCGAGACCCATTCCAGGTTGAAAAGGTCACTCCTCATCCTGAAAACTTGCCCGGCTCTGCTATGGATCCAGACGACGGAAAAAACGAAATCATCGACGTCGAAACTGTATAAGTATGAGAGCAAACAACAAATATGAATGAATTTCTGGAAATAGGATATATCATCTTTCAAAAATGAAACACTGTAGATATGAGATGATACGATTGCATCTTTGCTGACTCAGCATAAAATATACTTGGTAATTTCAGCATTCTCATTACTTTATTATTGTAAACGTAGGAAATTGAGCCAGATTGTACATTCTTCTGGACATAACAAGAGGACAAGGTTACAATACCACAACTTGTTGACCTACACCTACTACACCCTTCCGCATTTGGCTTTTCTTTGCATGAACAATGAAAGTCATGAAAGTCAACTGCGATGAAGAACTACAATCTGTATACTCATAAACTATGTAATAATTATGCTAGTATGTACTTATTACAGTCAATTGACTCGATAGCATCTCTGCTTCGAATGAATGAATTGTTACCTAAATATTCATTTTAAAAAATAAACTCATGTAGTGGGTAGAAATATGCGTTTCTCGGTATATTTCATTTGATTTCCTGGAGACAATTCTAAGCTTTTTGTCCTTGTTAGAGAGTCCTTTCGCTCAAGTGCTCTTTAAAAATTGCAGCGGAAATGACCAATCTCTGAATTTCGCTCGTACCTGCAAAAAATGTAATGCACAAATTATTGCAACGGTATCACATTTTTACTTTGCAAAATCTGCTATGTAATTCAGACTGGGAAATTAGACCTTCATAGATTTCTGTGATTCGGGCATCACGATAATGCCTTTCTGCAGGCATGTCGCGGACATAACCCATTCCACCCAAGATTTGAATAGCTTGGTGTGAAATGTATGTTGCAGCTTCGGAAGCAGCAAGCTTTGCCATCGCAGCTTCCTAATTAAGCAATATGAGTACATTTAATCTAATTTACAGGATCATTAAAGTTTTGACAATCTATAAAAAAGGCCAAACCTTGGAAAACGGCTTCTTTTCCGATTGCAGCACTGCAGCTCTCCATGTAAGCAAGCGAGCGGATTCCAACTTGACTGCCATGTCAGCGATTTTGATTTGAATAGTTTGCAACTTTGCAATTGGACTGCCAAAGGACTCTCTTTTTGAGGCGTAGGCAACTGCACAGTCCAGAGCGGCTTGACCAATCCCCAGAGCCTGGGAAGCAACCCCAACTCTGCCCGCATCCAATGTTCCCATCGCAATTTTGAAACCATAGCCAAGGTCCTTTAGTAGATTGGTCTTGGGGATTTTGCACTCTTCAAAATTCAAAACACACGTGGAAGATCCACGAATTCCCAACTTGTCTTCTTTCTTCCCCATACTTAAGCCTAAAATCATTGAATCACTAGTTACACCTTATGATTATTAAGGGAGAAAAACGAAGTGGATTCTTGCCTGATGTCGGTTTTGGAACCACGAACGTACTAATTCCTTTATGCTTCAGTTGTTTGTCAGTTCTTGCCATTACAACTGCTGCTTCAGCCTCATAGCCGTTTGTGACCCAGGCTTTGCTCCCGTTAAGAACATAAGAGTCTCCTTGGAGAGTAGCAGTTGTGGAAGCGGACCCAGCGTCACTCCCACAATCTTAATTAATCAATAATCAATCACAACCACCCAATTAAATACCATTAACCATTATTAGCAAGTTCGAATTAGAATTCAATAAGTTAGCGAATTAAAAATGGAAATCTCACCAGGTTCACTTAAGCAAAAGCACCCAACACGGTCCCCTTTTGTGAACGGGGTTACGAATCTCTCTTTTTGATCCTGATTCCCAAATTTCATGATGGGTCCCAAGTACAAGGAATTGTTTACACTCACGATGATTCCTGTTGCCGCACATCCTCTGTCCAATTTTCAATTCGAAATATTTAACACCTTCAGGAGAAAATTATCCGATTCTCTTGAAAACGCTACCTTGAAATTTCTTCAATAGCTATGGCGTAGGCCAAATAGTCTAAACCCGCTCCACCGAATTCTTCAGGAACTGTCATTGCCATAAGTCCCAAATCACCCATGTGTTTAATCTGACCAAAAAAAAATTGAAAGAACAAATAAAATATACTCCAAAAAAACGAAGACAGCACATTAAACGTTGATCTTTGACTTCTGACCTGTTCCTTTGGATAAAGGTGTTCATGATCGAATTTGGCTGCATTGGGAGCTAACTGTTGTTGTGCAAATTCTTGAACCATGTTCTTCAACATTTGATGACTCTCCGGGAGACTCCCGTAAAATGATAGTCTTCGCACATTCGATTTCAAACTTGGTTTCCAGTAACCTTGTCATTTCAACAGTTTACAGCTCTTAATTACTACTATACACTGATATCAACATGTCCACTGAAATGTTGACATACGTCAACTTAATATAAACTCTTGGCTTACGAGCGGGTGATGTGAGTATTTGTGACAAAATTCCCATAATGATTTTTGACAGTGGCACCTAAAGTTGTCACTTTTTTATAGCTAGAAACCAAATAACTTTGGGATTGATGAAGTTCAAAAAGTAGTTTATTAATTGGTATTTTACTTGACTCCCAGCTGATTCCTTTCCTGCAGTAGTTGAATCGGAAACATATTGAAAGTGTCGAGTTCCACATTCTTCTCCTTATAACCGGCGCAGAGTGCAGAGAGAAAACAAAGTCTTCAGCGCATGATCGCATCCTTTTCATTCAATTTATTTTCATGAAATTTTGAATTATAATCACAATCACATCACAATCACACTTCTTAATCTATGAACAACATAACTTCTAGGAATGTTTAGATTTGAAAGAAGTACATGGTACAAATAATGCCAATCAAAATTACACTAACAAACAACTAATTATAATTTCTTCTTACTGCACTTCACTTCAAGCCGGAACAACGAATTACATACTGTATTTAGTATTTATAATAATGCAATGATTAATGGAGCATAATTTTTTACATGTAAAATGAACAAATATAGCTATCCATATCATTGAATTCTTACTTTACGTTGATTATTGAATTGTCACTTTCTAAACATGGTGTTTGTTCATGTTACCTATTTAATAAATCCGTAGTTTATATACTTATAGTTAGATAATTGAATGACAAATTATGGAATCACATGACAGAGACCCGTCCAAAATGAGAAGAAACGGAGACAAAACAAATTTTTCCAATTTACGAATTTTACCGCACGCGCACCTCGCATTCGATATTCGCCTTTTGAGTCTAAGGGAATAAACGTCGCTGAAAGATTTTCCGAATATCCTAAAATAAACGAATTTACTTTTATCAAAAAAGTTGTAACACTTTCATTTTATATTTCATTTCAAGAATTTCAACTCAATTTTGGAAATTTCTCTGCTTGTCATGCGGACAAAATATCCATTTAACAACAAACGGCACTCAACTAACTGTAGTACACTTAAACACTCATGAGACGTGGATCAAAAACTTATCTTATTTTTAATATTATATATGGTCATTGGTCAATGTAAGTTCCCTTATTTCAAATTTCAGAAAGCAGTCGCGACTCGCGACAGTATTCATTGATTCAAAAACTAATTTGGTCAATAAATCTGCTATAAAATCCCAAAATTTCATTTTAAAACTTATTATTTCCATTCAAAGAATAAAAGGGAAAGGGAACTTACATGAAAATACTAATCCTTAATCCTAGATTCTAATGTAATCACTACGGAACGATTGTGAAACCATTACGGAAACCAATCACCACACATTGAACATTACCCATAATTTCTTTCAAGTTTAGTTGCCAATCTGGTTTTAACAAAATGGGAAATGTAAAACTTTTGACGCAGAAAAACTATACTTCCTTCAGCATTCCGTCACAGATTTATAGGAAGCTTTCTTTCGTAGCATGGTTGGATTCTTATGCAATAATTGGAAAAGAAATTAATGATGTACAATAGTTTTCTACCAATTCTTCTTTGTTGTTGCTGTTATATTCTTGCTTTTATTCTTCTTGTCGTTGTTGTTTCTTTAGATTCTCATGTGCACAGGTTTTGCTCACCACGGATCGACGTTTGGGCACCCGCCGACCTTGTACTTGTGGGAGCACCACGTCACCATTACCATCCTCTCCGTTTCGACCACCACTCCGATTGACATTGCTTTCAGGAAGACGAGAAGCAGGATCTTCATTGTCGTGAGCAATCCTCAGATCAGGCAGGTGAATTTCAGAAAGCAACAGTGCTTGGTATAGAATATTGGAATCGTCAATTCCACGCTGTCCCTCTGATTGTTGTTGTTGTTGTTGTTGTGGTGGTGGTTCTGATACTGATGCTGTTGCTCGTTGTTGTTGCTGTGGTGCACCAACACCAACTGGTGCTGGTGCCGGTGGTCCTTGTTGCTGTGGTGGTGGTGGTTGCGGTGCTGGCGCTAATCGTCGTTCTTTTTGTTGTGGTGTTGGTGCTACTGGTGCCGGCGCTAATCGTCGTTGTTTTTGTTGTGGTGGTGGTGCTACTGGTGCTGGCGCTAGTAGTCGTAGTTTTTGTTGTGGTGGTGGTAGCAGTAGTGTTGGCGCTAATCGTCTTTGTTGTTGTTGTGGTGGTGCTAGCGGTGCCGGTGGTCGTATTACTGCTACTGGTTGTTGTTGCAGTAGTGTCGGCAGTCGCTGTGGTTGTTGTTGCAGTGGTGGTGCTAGCGGTGCCGGTGGTCGTATTACTGCTACTGGTTGTTGTTGCAGTAGTGTCGGCAGTCGCCGTAGTTGTTGTTGCAGTGGTGGTGCTAGCGGTGCCGGTGATCGTATTACTGCTACTGGTTGTTGTTGCAGTGGTGTCGGTAGTCGCCATGGTTGTTGTTGCAGTGGTGGTGCTAGCGGTGCCGGTGGTCGTACTAGTGCTGCTGGTTGTTGTTGCAGCGGTGGTGGTAGTCGCCATGGTTGTTGTTGCAGTGGTGGTGCTAGCGGTGCCGGTGGTCGTACTAGTGCTGCTGGTTGTTGTTGCAGTGGTGCTGCCAGATGCCAGCAGTGCCGGTGGTCGTACTAGTGTTGCTGGTTGTTGTTGCAGTGGTGCTGCCAGCAGTGCCGGTGGTCGTACTAGTGTTGCTGGTTGTTGTTGCAGTGGTGGTGCCAGCGGTGCCGGTGGTCGTACTAGTGTTGCTGGTTGTTGTTGCAGTGGTGGTGCCAGCGGTGCCGGTGGTCGTACTAGTGCTGCTGGTTGTTGTTGCAGTGGTGGTGGTTCTGATAGTCGCCGTATTTGTTGTTGCAGTAGTTGTGCTAGCGGTGCCGGTGGTCGTACTACTGCTGCCGGTTGTTGTTGCAGTAGTGTCGGTAATTGCCGTGGTTGTTGTTGCAGTGGTGATGGTTCTGGTAGTAGTTGTTGTTGCTGCAGTGGTGTAGGTGCCGATAGTCGCCGTGGTTGTTGTTGCAGTGGTGATGGCTCTGGTAGTCGTTGTTGTAGTTGTAGTTGTTGTTGTTGTTGTTGCGGAGATGTTGGTGATACGGGCGGTGCTGCGACTGCAATCGTTGCAAACTCTTCCAGTATGTTAGTCGGAGCATTGCAGTTAACCTCTGGAAGCGTTGGAATCCGTTCCCGTCGTTGCGAATGCGTTGGCGGCGCCTGAAGCAGAGATTCCAAATTCGACTCTGACTGGCTTGGCACGTTCAACTGATGGTTCATCATTTGCATTTGCAATCCAAGTCCACCAATGGTACCAAACAATCCTGTGCAAACAAGATGATAAGAAATTCAATACGACACGACTATGATAAGAAACAAGAATGTTCATAACTTCTTGTTAGACAATGAGTCAAGTACTTATACAACGCAGTTCGGCGCTCGAGACATATAAAGCTTTAAGGTACATTTTAACGATGTCTTTCTCCGAAACTAGAATAAAATTTCTGCGACGAGCCGGAGCCGACTCTGTTCCTAGTATCAGCACTTTAACTCGGCTACAAAGTGCAAGATTGCTAATTTCGATAAAAAGAGTCGCTGCCGTCTTCTTCGTCGCCAAATCGTAATGCGGCTTGTTTTTCATGGGAAACGAATGAGTCATCATTCTTTGTCAGTCGGACTCTCGTTTTGAGAATAAGCAAAGTCAAAAGAATGCGAAAATTGTTTGCCAGTTTCACCACAGACGTATATTCACAGAAATTATAACAAAAATATTACCATTTTGAGGGTTGGAAAGATTGACAGCACGTTCAAGCAATTGTTCTTGTGTTGGCATATAATGCAAAGTCATAGTCTCCCTGGGTTGTGACGGCTCTGGTGTTGCCTGGACTGGTGTTGTACGAGCCATAGTGGCGGTGGTGGCGGTGCGTTGAGTTGATGTTTGACCTATGCCCGTTCCTCTACCAGAACCACGACCACGA
>JABASF010003489.1:0-10148 GCA_019776145.1 Harlomillsia oculata
TATAACACAAATCGAATCGACTATTCCACTTTCGACTTTTGGCATTCGGTCTTTTTTAGTGCCAGCATGCGTATTTGCGTATAAAGATATTTTAACTAGCGTCATAATAAGTCTCCGATAACTATAACTATAAGACACTTGGCCATTCCGACAATTCCGAGTGAGCGTGACGTAGTGACGTTACTTGACTTACTTGTGTATAAAAGCTGCATTGGGTACATGTACATCACAGGAGTTCGCCATCTGGACACGAAGTTCAATCCAGCTTCAGATCAACTTTCATCTTGAGGAAAATGAGGAAAAGGCTCAAGTAACTCAAGTTCACAATATGTGAAATGTCTTTCCAGCCGTTGTCTTGAGTGACAGTGAGACGGTGAGGCTTATAGTCAGTGGAGAAGTTCAATCGCACTAATTTTAGTTAGTTTCCTAGCAAGTTAGTATTAAAATTAAAAGTAAAGATAAAAGCATCAAAGGATTATTTTTAGGTCATCGTCATTCAACATTTTTTAGGACTTTAATTTAGCTTTACGTTGGAGACACCAAAGACGACGACGTTATCAAATTTATAATCATGAATATTAAGTAGTGTACAGTCATTTACCATTTTATATTATTTTAATAAGTTGTTACTTAATAAACAAACCAGTTTACTGAGTTTACTAAAAACTCAATCTTGATTGTAATTTCTTAATTATTTTAAAAGTTCCTAATTTAGTTACAAAACAATTTAAGGTCTGTGAATATGTACTGGAATTAGAATATTAACCTTAGGTATTTGTTGTTGACAAATAAACAAGTTTCTAGCTTAATTTAAAAATTATCATGTGGCTCATCAGAAGTTGATCGATGGCCTAGTTTAAGCCGTTTGGCTGGGATGGATTACCTGGAAGGATCTGATTACTGGCATAGTGAAAGGTTTACCTGTCGTCTGCAGAGATGCGTCCCACCGCGACAAGAAAAGGGAAGGTGTCACAACCCGTTTCCCTTTTCCTCTGTCAAGTCAAGAAAAGCTCGTCGGCAAGCGAAAGATTAGCTTAGGTTTCAGTCCTTCTGTCATTCTTTCCCTCTCTTCTAGTTAAGATTGTCCGGGGATAAGTAATGCGTGAATCGTTTCTTTTGGAGTCTCTCCCTAGTTTAATTTCGCACGGTGACAAGATGTGCCTTGTGATTGGATTGGTTGGGGCGGAAAAATCAGGGCATATCAGGTTTCCGCTCTCTTGTTTTTCTCCTGAGAAGATTTTTACTGTCACATTCCCCAATTTCCACACGGCTCAAACCGTCAAGCACGTAGTCGTTTACAAAGAGAGAAAAAATTGTCACCCTCTCACTCAAATACCTCAAAGTTGGAATACCGAGTAATTTCCCAAGTTACATCATACTAACACTTCCACAAACATTCCTGTGTTATGTAACAATGAGCAACTTATTGTAATCCTCTCTAAGCCTTTTAGCCTTTTATGAAGCGCACGGGGCAGAAGATTGGCAAAACTTTAAGTAATTGACGATGACCAAAAACATGAACTGGTCTGGTTGGATGGAGCAACGGTTCGTTAGGATTTTAGGGGATGGTCATTTCCTCTTGGTCACAGGAGTCGTAAGGAGGGTCCGTTGGTCACTAGAGATAGGAGAAAATGAAACACAACCAGACAGAGGAAGTAATCTGGGAAATGCTTGGGCGTCTGAGAGCGGAACTCAAAGTGGAGATGAGAAGAATCCTGAGGGACTCTTCGTGGCCACTTTACAACCTCATAGCTTAGCATTTACTACCTCGTCCATATTTGTTCCTAGTCATTTCCCAAGAGACCAGATAGTCGTCGTCAAATATACAAACGAATCTCTATAAAATATAAAGTAGCTGTAGGGTTTGAACCCCTCAATCCTCCCGAAGAGGAATTGGTCAACAAAATGCCAACGTCTGCCTGTCTTGACCATTACGACTAAGGCTAGCGGAAACCGAAAAAGATGAATGCCCATGGAAAGACGTTCCACATTCAACATTTACGACATGAAATTGGAATGACTACTTGCACTTTCATTTCTTGACTCATTCCTGATTAGTAAGTCCATATCGGAATTTTAGGATTGGATTTTTCCGGTGCTGAGTATAATAAATAATGTCATTTTGTTGAATAAGTCGTAACGCCATATTATTGTAATTTGTTTAGATATGTGGAATTGTTTAGTGATTTACCCAGTTATTAAAATAGGTTGTAGTGTAGTAGGCAAAGAATTCGAATGGATATGAATACCAGAGAGACTTAGCCTCACGTATTACACCACGTCTAAGGCCAAAGGCCTAACTCACTAACTCTAATTATAAATCTCATGATTTCAAATGAGAAAACGGAAGAACGGAACGGAAAAAGTAAAAGCATCCTGGGAATTGTAAAACTGGAGAAGGAAAGGAATGTCATGATTCCACTTTCCAATGTTTAATCAGTTGACCAAAGCTTTATGAATTAGCAAATCCCGCGTGTTTTAAAAGCAAACAGAATCCGCTTTTGTTGTTTAATGCAAGAGAGCCTTGTTCGAAGCCGAGAAAGGAAGAAAGCCGCGGGAAAGCCCATTAGAGTTGTCTAAGTTATTCAGCAACCTCAAAGCTTTTAGCGGCTTTTATTACACCTCTTGGATTGCATTACTCTTCTCTAATGACTGGGGTGAATTCAACTGTGTCTCTTTTTGTTTGTTGATCCTATTAGTCTCTTCCTGATTTCCGCTGTGATGACTTCACCCTTTTGCCCCGTATACCTCTAAAGCAATATGATACCCCGATACACTCTAACTCTAGCTTCCCGGCTGTCAGTTTTTGTGCTACTTTGTTTTTACCATATGATGAGAAAAGGCTAACTCATCTACTGATCTTCCGTTTCACCTGACTTGGCTGATTGACTTGAGTTTGACAGTTTCTAATGAATACATTTATTACAATTTCCGCTTTTGCTTTAGCTAATGGCTTGTTTTAAGTTAGTTAAACAGATTGAATGAGTCATTTCTGCTCGCCACTTGAAAGGAAGTGAACTCGAACTTATGGAACAAGCTCGCAAGGAAGACCGTACCGTACGCGTAGACTTCGTGTACTAAGAAACAGATCCTTCGTTGGCATTAAGGAAATGAGAGTGCGAGTGTGGAGCTTGGGGCAACTATAGGCCAAAGGGTCCATGAGCTTAGTCGACCGACGAAGGATCCTGTCTTACACGCAGCATTAGACTTAAAGAAATAGAGAACAGATGACACATTTTGACATCGACACTAATGGTCATTTGCTTCCAAGGCGTAAGTGACACAGTTACACGTGTTTGCAGTATTTTAAAGGGTCGTTTGCAGCTGTGAGGTACAACGCGGAAATGAGTGTCAATGTCAATAAGTCAAGTAAACCATTTGTGCCGAAGTGCTGGACCTACAAACGTATATTGACAAAGACCGCATAAAGTATGAATTAAGAAAAACCTTCCAACTATTAAGAATGTTAATACTTTTAATTAATAATCAGGTCCTGTTGAAAATATATAACGTCCGCAAAAAGTATGTTATAATAAATGACGGAAGTGAAGTTTTTTTGTATTGCATGCTGCATTTCATGGTGACTGATGTAAACTTTGTCAGCTCATGAAGTGGAGAGTCGCAAAAGAATTGACGGAAACTTCCCAAGACTCAAACGTAACAAAGAAGAGAAAGCGAGCATGGTAAAGTTAAGGAAGGTAAGCTTATATGTATATACGCATATAGCTGCTACCTTTTTTGCAGGAAGTGTCTTTTTTCCAACTGAAAAAAAACAGGAAAACTTTTTTTTGGCAAGGACTTTTTTTAGGAAGAAGGAGGAACGACGGAATGGAGAATTGTAAGTCTGAAGAGAAGAAGTGAAGAAAAACTTACGTTTTCCTTGATTTGAGATGGACCCCATTGTGCAATAGAAGTCAAGCCGAGGTTTTCTGCTGCTATTGCACTTTGACAAGGAAACTACTGCTGTAAAGAAAGCAAGAGGATAAAGATTGAGATGGTTCACGCCTGGACGGTTCCACTCTTCGCTGACGATAATGTGCACCTTTTTCTGTCCTCTTTTCCATATGCAACTACGTTAGTAGTAGTACCTTTTGTGCAAAAATGTGAAACTTTTAACATCAAAAGGTGCTCTACATTCCGTAATGTCCTCATCTCATAACGGTGTTGACACTATTTTTGCAAGGGCTCGAGGCTCGAGTGCTCGACATTTCCCATTTTGCACAAAAAGCAACAATACTAACCAAATGTTAACGTTACACTCATGTTTTTGATGTTCTACACGCTTGAAATTTGAAAGTGACTGAAGTGCAATTTGTAATACTAATTAGGTACAAAATCTCGTATTTTGTTCAGTTTTTTAAACAAGGAATTCTTCCAGCATTACAAGTGGAATTTTGGCATTGGAACCTTTATATGAGATAGCCAGTTGACACAGTGCTATCTGCAACTCTCAACAGTCTTTTGGGAGCAGCAATCCTTCTTGTGAAGTTTGACACAAGGCGAACTAAGGAAGCCCACGACTTTGTCGTCTCCTCCGATTTCGGATTGTAACCCATACAATGTTCACGCTCACTGTGCTTCCCTTACATGTTCCTTTCTCAGTTATAAAACTGTATTAGAAGCCACAAAAGCGTTGGAAGAGGGTGTAAAGAAAGAAAAGACTGCTACTCGAAGAAGGGACATTGTGGAAACCTTGTGATGAATTGAGACCTGAACTGTGTTTGTATGTGCTTCTGTACGGCAAAACCGATAGAATCAAGAAGAATCTCCTGTAGTCTTGTTCATAGTATACTAAGCCCCTGTTTTTTCCTATAGTACAACTGACATACGGACTGGAAGTCTCTTTCTGTCCTTTCTATGTGACTCACTTCCTTTTCTTTGCGACTTTCATCACGAGCCTTGTGCGACAAGTGACTACATTTGGAGACTTATGAGTCTCCATGGAATACTGAAAATGCCACTTTTCCAACGCCTCTAACTTCCTTCACACTTTTCCAGCAGGGCAACAGACGAGGAGAGAAACTCGAGACGACATTGCTTTCCTTCCGTTCCTCCGTGGCTGTGACATCGATGGCCGAGGGACTCTTGTACACTTTGGTATGTCTCTCTCCCAGAGTCGGAACAATGAAGCTGGGACGACTCCTAACTCGCTTGTAACGTAACTTTGTATCTGTTCCTTTTGAAGGGATGCGTGCATGCGGAACCGTTCTTTTCTAACCCTTTCAGATTTTTGAATTTTTGCTGTCGACTCGTCGTCTGTCCCATGTCGTTGTTCCTGTCGACACTCTCCTCGATGTAAATTTTTCATTTTTCTACGCTTTGTCCAAAAGCCTCAAGGCAAACTGTAACGCAATATTATCCCTCATCTCTGTACAAGCACCAAATTCCAAGTACAAGTACCAGCATTACATAATAATTCAGATATACATTCTTAACTTTATATACATTTACTGACCGTTTGTATAGCATTTTCAGTGCTTCTAATACGACTTCTGATGTCTTTTATGGTACTGCAACGTTTTCTCAATCTTATTGCAATGGTATACCTCGTACATCGAAGAGTACTATAAATGTTGGAAGGTCATGACCAACCACCACTACTAAAGTTTTTATGCCTTTGCCAATGGTTATTGTGCAACTGGAAAAGTCTACTTCTCGATGCGGCCTTTTAGAGTTCCTCTTCGTCCTTGGATCCTCAGTGCAATATTTTACATTCCCTGTGACGTGGGGTACAACATTGCCACTCGGAATCCGTCATAAATTTTCCCGAATTTTCATTTCCCGCAATTCAATTCATTTCTTCTACTCACATGAACACAAATAAAGAAATGGGGGATGTGTGTTGATTCCCTTAAGAGCACTTTTTACACCTTTAATTCTTACTTTTTTGTACTTCTCGGTTCCCTTCGCCATTTGCACCTTGCAAGCAATGCAACATCTCAATTTCAAGATATCAACACACACACGACAAAACAATAAAGTTATATTTCACCGTGGTCCATCGATAGATAATTGGCAATGGCACAATACATCATTGGAACACATCTGCATATCTGTATGTATTTTATTGACTTAATTTCGAGACCTAAAAATAATTTAAAATGGTATTTCACTGGAACAATTTGATATAAAGTGTTAGCATTTTTATGATTTATGGCCTATTTTGATTCTATAAAGATTAAATTGAACCACCAAATTGGCTTCATACTGATTATTTTACATTCAAATTAATCATTATACGTTCTGCATGTAACATGCATTAAATATAAATAGTTAGCTGAGTTAGCTGACATTATAAATATAAAAGATAATTTTTCCGAGTTTTTAGAAATTAAATTGTATAGTTGTAATTTGTAAATTGTAATACACGACACTAAATTCATGAATTCATGATTTTTCTCAAGTACTAAAATAATATTATTAAACATGACATAACGGTAATCAAGCACAGTATTGTTTGGACCAGAAGATTAAAATTTGAATAGAATTAACTCTTTTCGAATTTGAACTCTCGCTTACAAATGGGACAAGTGTTGTTCAGTGCTTTGACGCAGAGTCGGAGGCAATTTGTATGGAACAGGTGCTGGCAAGGCGTTGCTCTCGCATGTCTCATGGGACATAGGCAAATGGCACAGACATCATCTAAATCTCCCAACTCCTCTTTGGACGCCAAACGGAAGTTAGACACGAGCTCTAACTCTGTGGACAACTGAGTGAGGATCTTTGACAGAGATTTTCCTTGGAGGTACACGTTGAAATACAATGTCATCAGGGTCAACTTGGGTGATGGAAGGATTGGCATCAGCATTAGGAAGTTGAATGTGACCATCACGGCTTTGATTATTAGAGTCGCGTACAGTTTTTCCAGTCCCAGGATTCTTTCTTGAAGGTACGGGTATGGCAAATACGGCAGGATATTAGGCAATGATGCCTGGAAGACTTTCTCTGTCAGAATGTAGTAAGTAAGTGTAATGAAAATGTATGCTTTCGTTGGACAGTAGTTCTCTAATCCTTGTTCCAAGCCGAGAACTGAAAATTGAGAATCATCTTTATAAGGGAAACGAACTTTTGTGTAAGCATTAAGCATCCTTATAATATAAGTAGTTATACACGTTATTGCGTACCTAGCAGCATGCAAACGACAGTGACAATAAATGTGACAGCTTTCGTCCACTCCAGGACAATTTTTGTTGCAGACATGGCCAGATGTCGGATTTTACTCGAAGGGGCCAGGTTGACACTCATGCTCCAGTCTTCCTTCTCAATGACTTCCTGAAACCCCAAGCAAAAAAATGAGTGCCAATTAGCCTCAATCATCAACTCCAAACTTCAAAGCACCATAAAGAAAATATGAGTAGAAGATCCTGTTTTCTCAATTTCCTTTGACTGACAGTTGTATTTTCTTCGCACCCAAGTCAATTTACTGTATATTGTGACTTGTGACACTGCATGGGGTAAACTGCGT
This sequence comes from Harlomillsia oculata, assembly GCA_019776145.1. Taxonomy (NCBI): domain Eukaryota; kingdom Metazoa; phylum Arthropoda; class Collembola; order Entomobryomorpha; family Oncopoduridae; genus Harlomillsia; species Harlomillsia oculata. The sequence continues at coordinate 7,466 of JABASF010003489.1, forward strand.
ACAAAGTAAGACTACGTTCTGATCTGATTTCAGGGAAAATACGCCGTAGAAGTGGAAGTTGAAAGAGAACCATAAGAAAAGTGTGTTTTAGTTTTAGAGCAGAGGACTGCGTTCTCTAATTCTATGTACTCAAAAAACCCGAATCTACGTCATACTTCGGGGAATTGACTTATGAGTTCTGAGAGAAAAAAAACAGTTTTTGCGAACCTTGACATAGGAGAAGCAGTATGCAAGCACATTATAGAAAAGTAAGGAGTAGATGCCGGTGACTCGCTGTTTATCTTCCAGTCCTAGGCTTTTGTCACATACGGAAAAGAAGACCATCTGCAAAAATTGAAGTCACACATTCACATTATAGCACAAACATGAAGCATAGTTCCTGAGTTGAAGGTTCTATTGAGTATTGAAGAGGTGGGAGTCTTGAAGAGCAGGGTAGGTAGGAATGGAAAACATACCGTTTCCGCACGGCAAATGTAAAAATAGCCAAATGCAAAAGTTATCACTAGACACAAGACAGAGACACTGATTTGCACAAAAAATTACAAGCACACATTTTATCCTGAGGGAACATACGGGCAAAAATAGCTGTTCATTTCACTCGACGAGGACATTAGGTCGTATTTTTCGTCAGGAAGACACTTACAGTTTAGCATATTGATTGAGCTGTCAAAAAGCAGAAGAGTGACGGAAGGAAACGAGAGGGGAAAACTAACCTGATTGACCATAGTGTAGAGATTCATGTTGACAAAAATGTTTTCACACTTGTCTAAACGACTGTACACTCGAGAACCAGAGCCCCTTGTTTTGTTGTATACTTTTTCCACTAGCCCTGTGCAAAAAGTGCAAAAATGGTTTAATAATACTTTAATAAGATTAATATTTAATATAGAATTCCCTGTCAAGTTATTTTTATACTCTGTAAGCACAATTTTCCTTTGCGAGGTAACCTTTTTATTCATAGTGATGCCTACGCGCCCATTTATATGATAATTTTCCTCATTCACTGATCACATATAAAAACGTATTTTCTCTGATCAAATGGTCAGTTGGTCTCCAGAGTCTTTGTGGTGGTATTCAAATTGTATACCTCACTACCATCCATTTTTTGGCTAAAATATCCCTTTTGTTGCAGTAGACAACAATTCAAAGGTAACTTACCTCTGAAAGCAAATGGAATCTTTTCAATTTCATTTTACTGTACTAATTATAAATTGTATTGTCATAATTTTGGAAACAGCATTAAAGTAAACCTTACGTTTTCCCCATTCAAACATAATGTGCAATGGGTATTGGTAAATCACACACGCGTAGAGTAACCCAATCCGTCCCATTAGAAGAGGAAGCAAGAGAAGAATTAGTACTGGAACAGAAATGCATTGCTTTTTAAGAGAAAGTCTTGAATGCAACATTTAACAATCGGTTTCTTTGAATTTGGGATCTGAGATTACTAACTTGTTTCTGGACTTCGGTGGACATCGTAACAACAGTTTCTGGACTTGGAGCAGCCAATCAAAGAGTAGTATAGACCATTTGGAGTGTTGGAGAAATCACAAATACCGTTGTGACAACATGCTCCATTACTCCGACTCGCTTTCACTCTCCCTCGAAGCTTTGTCATCAAACCCATTTTGTCTTCACGCTGTGCACAACAATGTATTTTGTATTGAATAACTGCGTAGAGCTCTCACTTTCACTTTTCTTCAAAAAACTGAAACGTACAAGTTCGAATGAAATTCCGGACTTATTTTTTCAGACTGAATCTGAAAGCACAAATTGTCAGAAAAATTCCATTGACACGGTCAATGTCATTGGAACGAGAGAACAAAGTTGGAGGAGTGGAAGCTGGCAAGCTTCGGCTTCTGTGATGTTTTTCGGAAGCGCTATACAATGCTAGACGAGAAGAAACAATAGAGCTAATATGGAAAATAGACAATAAATCAACCAAGATTGATTTTTTCCTTTGTCACAATGCAAAATGAAAGAAAATTGTCTGACGCAATAAATTCCAATGTTTGTAAATTGAGAGAGCAACAGGCGACGACGACTGTCGAGAATGAACCACTGACAACCTTTGGAGGAAAGTGAACGTCCTTTTATTTTTGTTTTTAGATGCAACTCCTCGGCAAATTCAGTAGTCAAAGCCCACAACCAACGTCATCCACTTCCTCCAAGTCATGGACCAGGGCCAACAAGCTCCGTGTTGTCAACAAACTGCTCTGCGTTCTCGTTCTTGCAGTCACTCTGGCCATCATGTCCTCATCCAGCAACATGTAAGCATTCTTGGCACATTCGTCTCATTCAGTTTACGTTAACCAAGCTCTGCGTGGTTCCTTTGGAAGATGCACCTAATATTACGACGAGATTAACCGCCTCGTGACTTGTCTGTCCCATGCCTTGTCTCTCACTCTGACTGCGTAGTAGCAATTGGAACAGACGACAGAAAAATCCACTTGAGCTGTCTCTGTCAACATTTTGGCAGGCAGAGAAACACCTTTTCTCAATGAGATCCAAAAATCTGTCTTTCCAATTCCAAAACATGCATTGTGATATGTTGTACATCACTTATAATTATCATTAAATGACATTTCATCTGTTAGATCCGTTCAAAATTCAAATCATTTTAGCTCTTTTGACGCCCCCTTTGTAGGCTTGGAGTTTCGGCTATGGTCAGATGCCCGCCGAG
>JABASF010003490.1:0-10147 GCA_019776145.1 Harlomillsia oculata
TTTTCTTGAAAATTCTGAAAAGAGTTTCCAATTCTGTGTTGTTGTTTTCAGCGTTGAATCCATTGATGGAGTCAGCGGTGTAGGTCACAGTACGAATGGAACCGTCTGGCTCAACCAAAGAATATTGTCCCTTGACCACATCTCCGTCACGGGTTTCGGTGGCGGTTTTGGAGTCTCCAGTCAAACCGTCGGCGACGGAGTATCCGTATTGGTATTGTGGGTTTGGATCGTATGGTTCTGGAGCGACGACAGCCTTAGCGACAACTGGAGCTGGGGCAGCATAGGCAACTGGGGCAACAGCCTTGGCGACGTATGGAGCTGGGGCGGCATAAGCTACTGGAGCTGGAGCAGCATAAGCCACTGGAGCTGGAGCAGCATAGGCGACTGGAGCAGCGACCTTGGCCACCGCTGGAGCATAACCAGCGTAACCCACTGGAGCTGGATGAGCATAGGCAACTGGAGCTGGAGCAGCGTAGCCGAGAGGAGCTACCTTTGCCACGGCGGGAGCAGCGTATGCCACTGGCGCTGGAGCGGCGTAAGCCACTGGGGCTGGACCTGCGTACTGAAAAACAATTGATCCAAAATGAGTCACATTTTTCAAATTTCAAAAAGCACGATTCAAAACCATGAAATATGTTCCTCTATTCCTAAATGTCTATTTTCAAAGTACACTGTAAGCTGGTGCTGCGTATGGATACGGATGTGGATACGGTGCGGCAGCGTAGGAAGGTGCCGCAGAGTACTTGATGTAGCAAAATTGGAGTACAAATCATAAATAAATGAGCATTTTTCCCCTCCTCAAATTGTGAATCAAAGCAATTTAGCAAAGATCCCACCTTCACCAAAAATTAATCATCGCCATGAAAAAGGTTTGCATGCAATAAAAAGCAAAACGCAAACTTACCCGGACAGCAGGGGCAGCGTAGGTCACGGCGGGTGCAATGGCTCCTCCATAAGCGGCGCCGAAAAGCGCCAAGAAAACGACGAGCTGAAAACAACAACACAGAATTGGAAACTCTTTTCAGAATTTTCAAGAAAAAATGAAGGACTGATTGGGCACTACTGGGGCAATACGAGAATTTTGCAAAAATTCACCTTGTGCATATTTGTTTTTTGACTGTGCTGCTGATCAACTATAAAACTGAGATGATTTCACTATGCGGTCACAATGTACTGTGTCTTGTCAAGAGTGAACGGTGAGACTGGGCTTCTTGGGACACTTTTGGTCCTTTTTATATTCCACTGGACTGAGCAGAGTCAAGGAAAAAGGGACCTAACAATCACAACAATGCGAAAAGGCGAAGGGTGAGCATTGAAGAGTGAGCACTGCATGATCACCTGAGGACATCGTCACTGTTTCACACACACAAGGCATCATCGTCATCGTCCATGCATCGTCATTCTGAATCTTAGTCTGTGCCTCTGTGCCACACTACCACACCCTTTAAGTACCAAAAGGGAATCAATTTTCTCATCTTTTCTTGGACAATTCAAGGCAAAAATTTCAATTGCTTTGCCAAAAGCGATTCGTTTTCCGGAACTTTAATTAGGTCGTGCCAAAAAAATCCGCTTTTAGCCATTCCATATAGAACTATGAACACGGAATTTTACAATTTTGTATAGTTAAAATTTAAAAACAAAACTCATTTTTCCTGATGAAAGGTTACAGTGGCATTCTCATACGATTACATCTCGCATGCTTTTTGCGACAATCATGTGCGCGACTTTAATGACTTAATCGAATTAAGAATTGCGTGTCGAAAGAAGAGCAAAAGGTGAAGAAAGGTAGGAAAAAAATGAAAGGGACACTCTAAATGTAGAATTAAAGGTTGGGGTTTCCCGATCGCAAGTCTCATTAGATTAATGTAGTTTATGAAGCATGAGACTTGACGTTGTTGAAAATGTGAACAAAATGATAAGAAGCCACAACGACAGCGGCGGCGGAACCCGCCCACAATGATACATTTTGATGATTTTGGGTTCTTCTTATTTGACCATGCGACGCACGTCGCATTCGCAAAATGGAATTATATTGCAATGACCTGCTGCGCTTGCAATGTTTAACAATGGAATGTAAATCAGCTTATATGATACATTTTTTTGCGAAATGCAATTGTGTCCGCAAAAGTCAGTCGCAGTCGTCTGAGTTTGCAGTAGTTCTGAGTATTGTTGAATGTACGACTCTTGGAATTGCATTTTTTTTATGCAACATCGGAAGATGACGAGATGAGAAGATCAATAAAAAATTATGGATACTAAAAAGTCAACAGGCGTGTCAAAATTTGACCAAATCTCAGACCTAATTTTATAAAAAATGGTTCATTGCATTCTCGCATTCAATTGCATAATGATTATTATGCTACGTGGATCAAGTAGACAATCAAAGGTCGACGTAATTAACTGCAATTACCAATAAGCGATTCTTTTGGAGGTGTCAACAATGGACAAGGTGTATAAGTGACCAAGCGATGGACATTGACGATTGATGACGATGACGGAGACGGAGACGCCTATACAATTTTGATCTTTGCAATTACCAATGTGGACTAAATTGGACCAAATAGGATTTGTGTAATGTGATGCAATTTTTTTCATCCATGTCCATTCCAAACTCAAGACTCCAAAGGTTTCGATTTACGGCTCTCATGTCTGTGACTTCATTTGCGACAATTCTTTGTCGATATATTGGCGAAACCTATTTTTTTGAACCACTCCCGTTTGAGTTAAAGTTAACGTTTGCGTTTTTTTACTTCTGGCACACGCACGCAATGGACGTGTTCCATTAAGCTCTGATAGCGACATTTAATGTTAAATTAACTGATGACGTTACGACATTGGCCAAATAATTATGAGATTTTGCGATTTTCACACCTTGTTTTTGTATGTGTGAATTTATTTAATTGGGTTGTAGCAGTAAAGTAAGCGTGTCGCACTTTTGACCCTAACGGAAACACGCCCGACCTTGTCCAAAAATTAGTACAATTAATGGATCTCGTCGAAAAAGTCCTAAACGTATAAAACTGTAACACGCTTTTTTTATATGCACATTTTTTTGGCACATTCTTGGCTTGTGGCCAAAGGAAGCTCAACAATGTCCGTGTAGTCCGTAAGCATAGTGTCAGGATGTCGATGTCAGATTATAGTCAAGTTGGACATCAATGTCACGTGTACGGTGTACATGCACCTCCTTGTCCCATGTCCATCGTTCATCCATTCATTTTTCACTTGGTCAACATATCAACTTGTACGTTTTTGACCTGTCTGACGTGATTTATGGACACGTCAATCAAAGGCAACAACCAGATGAGTATAATTTGCATAATATATTTACAACCATTCTTCATCCTTTGCAAAAATGCAAGTCCAAGAAAAAAAAACAAAAGTGCAAGTGTGTAATAACTGTAAAGTGTAATAATTGATTTGCTAAATTGACATATTGACTCTTTTTTACAACAATGCACAAACTGCATGCAAGACAAGAATGATCGTATTTCAATCGGTCAATGAGTCGTGCCAATTGCAAAAAAAATCCTTGTCAAGTGGAGCCAAACGAGAAGCCAGTTCATAACAAGTAGTAAATGAACAAGAAACAAAAGTTTGCAAAATACAAACTTATTTAATGCCACTGCCAAAAAATGAAGAAATGCAAAACAAGCGAAGAAATCAAAGATCGCCTCGGGAAACACAGAATCTTGCATATCAAACTCAAGTCTCCTTTGTCAATGTTAAGTAGATTTAATCATGCGACTTTGGAATGTCATACACGATTTGTTACACTCTCAGAATGATAAATAGCAAATTATTTCACATGAATGCATTTTGTTTCTTGTTTGCCAAAAAGTGCACTTTTCATTTTGGTACTTGAAATTGGACGCATTGGTTCGACCTTCCAAACAATCGGCTTTTGACATGTCACACAATAAAAATAATTGACATTTTCACGTTCTTCTATCGTCAATCGTTATCAAGTCAAAGTCATCATTCACTTCACAGTACAAAAATGTGCAGTAATAACGTAATAATACGCTGTTGGTGTAAAACGTAAAAGAACTTGAATCATTAATCTTCTTAATATATCCAATATTTAATAAGATTGAATTATACAATTTTTTGATGACGTCATCATCATCATCCTATTTCATCTGATCATGTTTGTTTCCGTAAGGAGCCGTATGAGCACAATAGAAGATAAATTGGCTCAGGGCAAAAAAAAGGCTTTGACCATTGCGAAAAATGCGAAAGGACACACAAATTCGACTTAGGAATGAAATACATTCGCAAAGACTTATTCGTAAAGTATATTTTCGCAAAGTGTTGTTCTTGTGCGGAGGCGATTGTTTTGTCTGTCACAGCGGGACGTCCAGTTTTGCAGTTGTTGGCAATGTTGATGTACTGTCCCTTAATTGACTCTTCTGAGAGTGCACAACACGCCTGTAAAAATGTAATTGAACTTAATTCATTAATCAACTCTGCAAATAAAACAATTCAGATCACTTTCGTTCTCATAAAATGTTAATCTCCGCAAAAAAGCTATAAAACCGCTCGGTTATATACTACTTGCCTTACTATTTGTTGCAAAAAACTGAGGCATTTGACATCATCGACATCATCACGTCTTGTGCAAAAAAAATTGACAATCAAACGATTATTATTATTGGCTACCAATGCAAATTCCTTTCAAAGTGGCAAAATAGAATTTCTTATTATGTAACTGGATTTACAAGTTTGAAGGGACCAAAATGCATCGTCAAATTAATTCCATGCACGTGTGTATACACGAGCACATTTTCCCTATAAAAATACATTGTATTTATTGGAATTGCACATTCTCTTTTTCGCATAGTATATTTGAGACTTTTTTGTGCTTCCTTCTTGCCAATTTGCAACAATAAAGCAAAAAGTTAAAAGCAGTAGTGACAAAATGAATTATTACGTCATAAGTACATTATGGACAAATCCACAAATGCAAAAATCAAGTAGCGGCTAACATCACACCGGCTAATTGCGAATTTGTAATTAACTGTTTCTTGCCGATTTATTGCGTTTGACTTGTACAATCAGACAATCACACACACACACACACACACACGCAGTTTTGCAGTTTTTTAGTCGTTTTCACATATACGGTTCATTTTAGCATGCGTTTTGAAGTAATTTTTTTGATCAGGGTCAGAAAATGAATTTTTGAAGATTGAATCTTGTATAGGATTGCGTAATCATTGTCCATTGCAGTAGCAAAAATATGCGCTTGGTCATTTCAATAAATGCGCTTGAGGCCATTTTAATTGCAATTGTTAAATTGATTGACGAATTGAATATATTCTACTAGGATGAATCAATCAAAAGTCATGCTCGAATTCAAATGAGAGTTGCGAGTATGTGTGTCCCTTAAGGGCACTTTTATTGATAAAAGGAACCTTGATTATTGATAGGAACGTGAAGGAACTGAGATTAGCATCGTAAATCACAAAGGCAAAAAATGCAATATAATTGAAATCTTAATAACAATGTGCAAAAATGCAAAATTATTTTTTTGCAAGTCATAATAACAGGGTATACATTTTTTTGGTTCTGATCAGTCTGAAGGTTTCTTCTCGACGACTGCGTTGAACCCGTTTTCTGGGTCAGCTACGTAGGTCACGGTTCGAATGACACCGTCGGGTTGCAAAAGGGAGTATGATCCTTTGACCAGGTCACCGTGCCGAGATTCCTGTATATAATCCAGAGAAATCGGGTTATTATTATTTTGGAATGGGGTACATGTTACCTAATCATTTTGGCATATTATGTAGTTTTTTTGGAAAAAAAGCAATAAAAAAGGTTCATTTTAGTAATTAAGTGTGAAGTATATGTGGAATGTGACCTCATAAAAAATGGGAGTCCAAAACAAATAATTTGGTGAAATAAACAAGTTGGAAGGTCATTCAAGTAGTGATTTGACACTCGAAAATGCCAAAAAAAACAAGACCAAATACAATAATATTTGTTATGCAGAACAACGAGTGCAAAACAATAATTTTCATGCAATTTTTTGAGAGGAAAATGAATGTTTAATCTGTTTTTGACCCAATTTGACCTCCATTTTTACATTTTACGACGGTTCTTGTACATTCAAAGAAGAAGAGAAATAGTAATAATATTTGTTTGCCAAAACGAGAGGGAATTTTACGATTTTCTTTTTTCGCTGCTCGCGTAACTTTTTTTTTCATTTTGAGAGCGGCACACGTTTTCCGTACAAGGGTCTGTTTTACGAGTATGACCTTTTGGGTGACCCCTCAAAAGAGCGAAAATACGATTGACAATTGTTGACATTGTTTGACAGTGACGAGGAGCACACCAGAAAACAAGCCCTTCTTGACGTGGAACAATGACACGTTCTCGTCCATTAAGGGATTTTAGTTGTCATTAACTTTGTCTACATGCGGATGGGCCGTAAGGTTGGACGTTGGACTATGCGAAGAAGCCTTGATCTCGTTTTTGCATCATCATCGTCGCAAAACTGGTTTACGTGTTTGGGTAGGGTGACGAATGCTCAATCATTCGACTATTCGACATTAGTAATCGACTCTGTTGTCGTGTCGTTTGTTGGGTTGTCGACAACTACAAAAACGAAACCTTGTGCAAAAAGGTATAATATTTTTCATTTGAGAGATATGTAGAGACGCTCACTTTTGCATTCGCACGAGATGAGATTGCGACTTGTGAGTCGACTCGTCTCGTCGAAAGTGACTCTGGATGACGAAACAGTGGCCAAATCTCAATAACTCGTTGATCTCTTTCTTAATCCTTTGCTCACCTGTCCATTTGGACCAATTAATGAGCGCGCCTTCACATTCACCTATCCTCGAAAACACATCAACGTTCTACTATATTTTCAATTCTAAGCACGTCTTTGCCAACTTTTTATGTTTATTTTTTTTTCAAAATGATCTTTTAAAAAAACTTAGTCAGAAACAGAAAACAATACAAGATTATTAATAGATCTGTATAATGTGTGATATCAGGTCATGTAATCGTATCATGTATAAGCATTTGGGATTATCGATGACGATTGACGATGGTGTGGGACGACGATGTGCGACTGATTGGCCATTCGTGTTGGGATTGACAGGGAAAGTGGATTTATGAGTGAGTAGTCGGAAGTTGCGACATCATCATTTTGGACACCTGCTACGACGACGTCTCAATCATAATGCGACTTTAGCAGGGCGTGGGTCTGACCCATTTCGCTACACTCTCGTCACTGTTCTAACAATGCAATCTAATTCTCTCTTGCTTGCTCAGCTCCTACCGCCGAAACAGAATTGCAACTTGCAACTGTGCTCGTTCTCGTTGTCTGATGTGCACAACAATGCAATTGGCAAAAGTAGCCCAAATATTGACATACGCTTTACATTATACAATTACAATCGAAATCCTATGCCAAAATCCAATTAGTATTTTTGTGCACGGTTGCAATTTAATAATTTATTGATCAAAAAATATGTTTCGAAGAAAATGTTTTCAAAATTGTATAATATATTGTATAAGAGAAGATAATAACTAATGTAATAATCCCAGATTCAGGGGCGAAGTACAACTATTTAAGGAAATTTGCGTCTGACCTGGACACTTTTGTAGTCCTGGTTGTCCGGACTGTGGACAGTGTAGGAAATACGAATACGAAGAGCTAGAATCCTCTGGCGGTGGTGGTGGCGGCGGAGGAGAATGGTAATGTGGCGGAGAATCTTCTATTGGGTGATGATGCGGTGGTGGTGGATGAACTTTATACACTCTTGGAGGAGGAGGATGACTTGGAGGAGATGGAGGTGGGTAGTGTGGTCTACTAGGTGGGTAGTGATGATGGGGGTAAGAAGGCACGTGATGGTAGTAAGGATACCCGTATGAACTGTGGTATTTGGGGTAATGTGGTGGTGGTGGTGGAGTTGTTGTCGTCGTTGGAGGTGGGAGAACAATTTTAATAGCGGGAGGTTGAGGAGCTTGGTTGTTTCCGTTAGATCCACCACCTCCGCGGTTACGCTTTCGGTTGTTTCTAGATCCGGATCGATTTCCACCTCCACCGCCGTTGTTACTGGGTCGGCGAGGTGGTTGTGGAGGCGGGTAATGTGGTGGTGGTTGTGGGTACTGATCATCGTTATTGGACGACTCATCTTCAGTTTGAATTTGTAGAAGCTTAATAACCGTACCTGCTTGCCCGCCCGAGTTCTGACTGTTCCCGGATGGACGTCTGGATGGGGATGGCGGGTAACGTCTTCCTCCATTACCTGAATTCCCACCTCTGTTTCCACCTTGAGAAGAGGATGACGAATCTTGTTGGAGGATAATGTAGACAGGGGCAGACTGAGAATTCGTATCACCCCCTCCTCCTCCATTGTTGTTGTTTCCTCCGCCACCTTCGTTGTTGTTCCGGGGAGGGTATGGAACAGAGGATTCCTCATCTCCGTAGTCACTGTCATTGTCCAATTCGTCACTATTATTCTCAGCTGGAAGAAGAATGGAGGATATGGCCACCACGGTCTTTTGACCCGATGAATTGTTCGGAGGTGGAGGAGACGGCGGAGGATGATGGTAGTAATAATAATGAGGAGGTGGTGGTGGTGGCGTAGTTGTGGGGTAGTAATGAGGGTGAGAAGGAGCGTAATGATATGAAGGTGGTGGTGGCGGCGGAGGCGGGTATCCTTGAGTCAAAACGGGGTGTAAACAAATTCCCATCACAACTAACATTCCAGTGCTCATGAGCAGTGCAAACCCCATTTCTGCAATTCCTAAACGAAAAATTTCAAATTAACTCTTAATTAATCTTTTCATGTTTTAGTGAATTAAATGAAGGTTTTTGGAAAAACTGACGCAAGACGCAACTATAGTTTTTACTTTTTTACCTTTAGTGTCTCAAGTTGCCCTTATTTGCAAACGAAACTTTGATTCCAAACTGAAACTGAAATTGATCGATTTCCCTCGTTTATTTATAGTAGCCAAGATGCAATGAGAGATTAATCTCAAAAGCGACGATGACGACTTTCTTGGATTGTCACGATTGGACACGTTTCGGTCACGACGTCTGATGCATTTCGCGGAAAAGCGCATCTCAATCAATGGAATCGCATAAACTTTCTCATTACGTCAATTTCACTGAGCAAATAAACAATGAAACAGATTAATTTGTGCTTCTTCTCGTGATCAGACTAGCCCAAAGTGTCAAAGTGACATATCTTGACACTTTTTTGTCACATCCCACCTTCCTCGTTGTCAACATGCCGGAAAATACATTAAAATTGTGTCATGTACATTAAAATATTTACAAACAAAATGGAAGTACTATGATCAACAATATTGCATCATTGAAAAAACGTTGAAAAAATCTAGTAAGAATAGAAAATATATGAATGGTGGTTATCAATAATTATCGTCAAGTTCTAATGTTTATGTAGGTTTCGTGTTGTTGAGGTTAGTATAATCGAGTATAGATTTGAACTTACTGACTGAGTCAACAAGGATCGAGCAAATCGAGCTGCATATTGCATGTTCTCCAGGTTTTCACAACTATCTGAAGCGATTCCATCCAATGCGAAATTCATCAACTTCCTAATTAAAACCACAAGGACTGTTGTCTACGGCCAAAGCAATTCATTACCTTATACTATCATAATTAATATAAATTGTAGTTTTGTAGAATAGTTTCAAGTTTTCGTATACTTCCGTTACTATCCATTATTCAATGTTCAGGTTGAGAGGTTAAAGAACTACTTATACTTTATCATCGATGTCAATATTTATTTTGTCTTTATACAATATTTACAATATTTTACTTTAATTGAGTCAATGTAATAGATCAGTATTCGTTTCCGTTTACAGCAATTTTATTAATGTATTTTAGAGATAGAACAATCTGTAGGCTGATTAGCTGATTAGTGATTAAGTGATTGTGATTACACAAGTCAAATTATTGTTTCGGTAAATTCTCCAGGAAGGAAAAACAACAAAGACATGAATGGCATGACATAATATCAATATCAATCATCTGCGTCGTTTTATAAAAAAAAGTGGCCTACTCCAAAGAAAATGTCTACAAAAGAGCAATTCATTTAGAATTTAGATTTTTATTTTTCTGCTAAGGGCTACAAGCGCTACTGCCCATTTTTGCGTCATT
>JABASF010003491.1:0-10142 GCA_019776145.1 Harlomillsia oculata
ATCACTGATATTAATGTGAAAAAAACTATAGAGGAAACTAGCGAAGAAAATATAATAGGTTTCACTGCCATGTTGTTTTGCACAAGTGGTGGTGATGAATGTGTTAGTCATGAATTAAGTGTAAATATGCAAATTCTGTTTATCTGGACTTATTTCTTATCACTCGATAACAGAGGAAAAGATATAAACGTTTTTCTAGAAATTGAATCTTGTGATCACTGAAATAATTATATAACGGCTTGCATAAAAATCTTTATTAGTAGTTCGACAGCAGGTGGTGCAGATAAATCAATTAATTTCCCAATGATAGCAATAATTATTAATCGTACTGGAATTTGAAACGTAAAGGATTGAGTGTTTCGTGCCTAACAACTTCATCATACTGGAAACTGAAATGTAGAAACATTGATAATGTTGACGCATGTTTAATCCTGTAGATCATTTTCCGTAGTAATGTCATATCAGTAATGATGATAGTAAAATCATAATAGGTACGCAATTACTACGTGGTTGGGTTTTTTATTGTTGATTTATTCACTGGAACGAAGGCCAACCATTTTGGCATACTCAAAGAGAATGTCTGGATTCGTATCCAATCCTCCACAAACTATGATGACAACCGGAGCGTTATTTTCCAGAACTACCCCATTTTGTTCCAGAATTCCTGGTAAAACGTTTGAGTACACTGTAGCAAGGGAGACACCACAAGAAGGCTCTACCAAAAATGCATGGTCATCTGCAAAATCCATTTTCGCATTGTAATTGAATTAGCTCATAATGGTCGACGACGCACATTGTCAATGCCAAAGTCGAATATCAATTAATTCAGTGGTGACTCTCCCATCTTCCTTACCTGCGAATCGCAAACATGCAGATACGGCGTCTTTATCAGGTAGCACTTCCGAAATGACTTTGTAATCGGAATCGTTGAGTAATTCCATGACTTTCGGTGTCACTGACGCCGCCCCGAGTGTTTTTGCAACACTCGTCAAAACGTTTTCAATTATCTTTCCTTCTTTTACGGATTTATTTAATGAGTGAGCTCCGAATGTCTCCATTGCCACAATTGGAATGTCTTTCCATTCTATGGATTTAAATGCAACCGTATTATGAAATCAATGCATTTTAATTTAATTTAAATTTAATTCGTCATTACCTTCTGCAGCAAATCCTAATAAAATCCCCGTCAACAACCCGGCTCCACCAACAGACAGAACGACACAACCCGGCCTTTTACCTTTCAACTGATCTTTCATTTCTTTAACGATGGCGGAGTAGCCAGACCTATTAAAATATCCAGCATATACCCAGTAGTTTTTTGTTTTGTTAATCATATGACCAATTAGTTAGAATTAGTTATGAATGTGAATAAAAAATTACGTTGATTATCCTACCAAATGTGAGGGTCATCATAAGGATGGATTAAAGCCAGTGTTTTGTCATTTTGAGCCATAGCCGTTGCTTGCAAATCTGCTTCTTTAGCACTAGGAGCAACCTATAAAAACATTTAACTAAAGTACGACAATGATTAAGTTACTGAATTTTAAATTAACTATCGAAATTACGGAAATGTTTGCTCCAAAGGTCTTCATCTTCTCAACAATTCTAGATGACACGAAAGAAGGAACAACGATGTGACATGGCATGTTCATACTTGAAGCAGTGTATGCCAACACAATCCCAGCATTTCCGCCGGAAAAGGTAATGAATCCTTTGTAGCCAGCTTTTACTTTCTAAAATTGCACAATATCAATCTACAATGTTGAACTGACTTCATTATTGAAATTCACAGTTTAATCACGTATACCTCCTTGCAGAGACTAGTAATTCCTCGTATTTTGAACGAATTACATGGAAGGACATTTTCCAATTTCAGATAAACTGGATGAGAAATGATTGTTGACAGTTGGTGACTGTATATTAAAGGACTTTCTAGTACCGGCGCAGGAATCTCCATTATTCTGCTTAAATTGAATTTATTTCGTTACGTCGTTAGGTGCATGTAAGTGCAAAAATTAAGAGAGCCGAAACTTGAGAACAGAATTAAAGTACAATGAAGTTATAAATAAAAAGCAATAAATGAAGTGTGTGTTACTCGTGTGCCACATAGTTTCATGGTCAAGTTCGTCAAGTGCTGTTTCATGCTCCATAAAGATTAAACCAATAAGGTTTATGTTCTTTTAAATTCATTCAATGATTCAATGAATGAACCATCAGATAAGCAGTCTGACCTTGTCCGTGAAATACAACGTTTATTATTTGTGCCAATTTAATTTATACTGAATATACACGCTAGTAAATGGAATCCACGGCTTGAAATTGAAGCATCACAATCACGTACGTTGTCATTGCTCCTAGTATCTGAAAGATACAAAACAGGCTTTTACCATTCAAGTTAACCATAGTTTAACTAAACGTATGAATGGATGAAAATTGAGAAAACTTCAATGTAACCGATGAAATGGAAGCAAGGTCCAAAGTGAAATAGTGTCCAGGAGTAATTTTTACTGGAAGTTTTGCTACTTTGATGTAATGCATCTTTACCTAAAAGAAATCGTCTTTAGAGTAATTTAACACGCTCGACCTTTTAATTTCATAATGACTAACCTTTGTCCGAAGATTATAGTCAAATTGGCCCATGTCAAGATCTCTCAATTGAAATATAGCTTTCTGAGCCTTTAAGTCATGTAATATAAAATTAATTTCGGATTTCTTATTCTTATTATTATAACTTATTATTATAAGTCGTACTATCAATTAAACCTGAGAAGTTAAAGCTGACGAAGCTCGACAGAGCAAATAAACACAAACCACACTGATGTAAAACGTTGGAAAATAAACGACAGGTTCTAAAACAAAAGACTTTGGAATCCAAAGACAAATGAAGAAAAGATACGCTAAAGTAAGGGTCCACAATCCAGCCGTATGAGCCACAATTGGAATGTTAAACAAATCGTTGAATTCAAAAATAAAATGTTCTAATCGTTCATAATCTTCCAAGCATTCTTTCAAGGTTCTACTGTTAGAATCTACGTTACTGACTACATTGTTTTGAAAGGTGAGACTCAAATTGTCCCCAATAATTCTGAAACTAATTGTTAATATTTTAACCAAATAAATCACGAGGAATGTGAATGAAATGTGTAGAACATTCTGAACTTGCCAGTAACCGTAAGAAAGCATGTAAGTAACTTTCTCCGTGGTTCTTCGACCGTCCATCAGCCCGTAAGATGAATAGCTCATTAATAGCATTATAATAATAGTCAAAATAACTGTAAAAATCATAAAAGCAGCCGCCCGATTCATGTACACAATTGAATTTCGAAACCAATAATTATGACGCTGAGTTGTTTTTGATGGCACAGAGGTCGATTGAGCAACTAAAGAAACCAATGTCTCGTTGACTTCGTTCCAGAATTTTATAATACGGTGACGCCGAATCAAAATCACTAGTCGGAGTCCCAAATCACCCCCATACAAAATTACTCCAATGATAATAACGAGTGCTTCGGTCCCTCCGAATTCTATGAAACCACCTACGAAATGTTGGCGAAATTCGGCAAAATTTGACACGAATAAAATTATGAACGCTTGATTGAATACGAACAAGCCGAATGGGAGGCTAATCCAATGAAATTGTAAATTTCCAGTAAATTCATTTGTAGAAAATGGAAAGAAACCCGAGGCATGAGAGGCAAACATTGGCCAAAAACAAAATAATTGGAGAAATTTAACTGTCTGAATTTTGGAAGGCGTATTGTTGGATGTATTTGCGAACTTGTTGTTAGTGCACATCCACGCTTTTTGAAAGTATCTAACTAACATTTTTCTGTGTCTATATTTGCGACACGTTTGCGATAAATTGAATTCGCCTTCGTTCATGAACTCATTGGCTGCTTTTTCCAAATGAAATGAATGAGGATATTGCAAAACTTTCTCCGAAGCAGCATTGTATATAATCATTAACTATACAATGCGTTATGGTGGCTTCAAGTGATGAACGTTGTTAAACCAAATTGAAATACCATGTTCTTATAATGCAGCAACTTTATATACGTTTCGTGTAATGTTTATTAATTTATTATGCAAATATTGTATCACATAAGCCTTTTTTACCTAACACCTGAAGCTACAGTAACTTGTCAAAGAAGTATGTCAACCATTAAGTCTTTCAAGCATCGACTTAAACTGAATTAAAACGACTAAGTAAGTAATCATTCCTCCAATTATCTGAAAATCACAAGAAAAATTAGAACATGTTCCTATTCTTGAAATGCGTTTCTTGATTCTGAGTTACCGTTGGAATTAAAGCTCTGTTCATCACAATGCAGTTTGCGGGGAAAATGATTAAAGGCACATGAACAGCCTCCGAATGAACCATGGTTACTTTTTGCTGTACGTTTTTAGAGGAACATGAGAGAGAAATGTCTTCGAATCTTCGGATGCATTCTTCTGCCTAGAAATAATTGAATAATTTACATTGCCAAACGAATGATAAACGATTTTGAAAATGCGAACTTAATACCGTTTCAGTCATAATCGTTGAATAGTTGCAGAACAAAGTGAATAAAGTAAGATTTGTGATAAAATGCGGTCCATGCGCTGCAGGACTATGGTAATTCCCTTCCTGAAACCACCCAATGGAGAAAAACACAGACAACAAAGGAAGGACAATAGTTCCGATTAAATTGGCTATGAGAGCATAGCCAAACAAATTATTGAATTCATGAACCAATGCTTGAAGCTTTTGGTATCTGCGTAGAAACTCATGGATAAAAGTGTCATCAATGTTTACAGAGTGTTTTTTAATTACTTTTAAGGAATTCAGTAAAAGTTTAAAGCAAATTTCGAATTCCCTTATAATTAAAAATGCTACGCTCGTAAATGCAAAATGGAGACAATTGACCGATTGCCATGTTCCGTAAGCACACATGTAAATGAATAACTGCCATCCCTTGAAAGACTGGATATTCTGAATTCCTCTTCCCGGAACAACGGAAGCCACTAGTAAAAACGACAGATTCGCTATCAAAATGGAAACAAAGAAGAGCGCAAAGTATCTTACAAACTTCACAAGCTGTTTTAAATAAACTTTGTATTTGTCATTGTTTGCTTCGGCTTCACTCATTGGATCACAGATTAACTCCAGCATTAGCTCATTTATTTTGTTCCACAGGAGACAAATGGCAGTTCGTTTGTATAACACGAATATGCGAGCGATTGCGTCTCCAGTGTACAAAATCCCTCCTGTGATAATGTTGGCTGTTGTTTCCGTTTCGGTCATTGTCGTGAAACGACCTTTAAATACCGACTCCAGAGTTGAAAAGGAAATTAACCAATTTATTATGTAAATCTGCTGTGTGATCAACATAAGCAGAGGTACATTTGGCCACAGCATTGTTAAATTTCCGTTGATTTCGTTCACAACAAATGGGAAACAACCTACATAATGTGCACAAAAAATCGGCCATAGCGAAGCAGCTTTCAATAATTTCACTGCAGTACACCTTCGACACTTTGAATGCTTTGCTTTTGAATGTCTCAACCAATTTTTCCTCAACGAATACATTTTTCAAAATTTCAGCAACGGAAAGCAAATTATAAAACTGCCGTTTTCAAGGCAAGTGTCAATGCCAACTACAATAAAGTAACCATGCTATTTACTTGAGCAGATGGTCCTGTATTGATGATTAATGATAATGATTGA
The DNA here is from genome assembly GCA_019776145.1 of Harlomillsia oculata. Classification (NCBI taxonomy): domain Eukaryota; kingdom Metazoa; phylum Arthropoda; class Collembola; order Entomobryomorpha; family Oncopoduridae; genus Harlomillsia; species Harlomillsia oculata. Next base: position 5,708 of record JABASF010003491.1, read on the forward strand.
TAACAACACAGAAGATTTCACGTACGTAAGTGTGCAAAATGAACCAACTTTCACCAGGCGTGGTCATCACAAATTGAACAGGATTTACATAATATACACTGTATTCATTTGGTCACCAAATGTTGCTATTTGCAGGACGCCATATTTTCATTTGCCACCTTGCAAACTGAATTGCAGCAGCACAATCAAATGCGTAAGGAGAAATGCAAGGCCCTAAAGTACAAAACAAAAAATTCACTTTTCATGAAAAAACATTTTTGAAACGCGATTTTGGATATCAACTTAACAATTAGAATTACTAACTGAAATGATGATTTTGAGGTTGACATTAATAAATTTTCCAGGATTGACTGACAGTGGTCGCGAAACGGCATGCGTGTATAGCATATTTATCTAATTGTTTTTAACAACATAATGAAACTATAAACGGTGTTTTTGGTTTTTTAAATATAGTTTTGTTTGCCTTTAATTGTAGATCGGAATCTAGTCCATCAAGTTTGATTTCTTTTAGAAACAAGCCTGCTTTTTGAGCCTGCAAGTACAAGTACAAGTTGTTTTTACATTAAAATTGTTTTGATTCATTTAAGCCGATTTAAAGTTTTTGAAATGCTGTATTGAAAAGCGTACTTCGACACTCATGCAAGTGCATGCGTTGCAAACCATATAAACACCAATCGAATTCATAATGGCCATTGGGGCAAATCCATAGATGTAATGGAATTCTTTATCTTGAAGCCATACTGCAGTGAAAAATCCACAAATGAGTGTCATCACAAACATTGTGAGGAGATTCGCAATAACCAAAGTCGCAAAATCTCGATTGAATTTGACAACAAGTCGCTCTAAACGTTTATAGTTAACCAAGAAGTCTCTTAGCTTGTCTGTCCTAGTCTCTTCATCTTTCAAATTGGCAAAGATCTGTAATCTGTGTTGCAAATCTTCAAATCCTAATTGAAATACACCAACAATGTATTTTAAAATAATGCCAAGCATGACATGAACTGTGTTGACTGCATGCCAAAATCCAAAGGAAATGAGGTACGCAACTCCTTCCCATGAAGAGTTCTTTTCATAAATTGTGTTTGCTTTAGGCATACTTCCCAAAATAAAGAAGTTGAAGATTAAAAGACTGAATACGATAGCAAAACTCCAGTTCAGAGACTTGGTTTGTCGCTTGATCCAATCATGGGTCCACTTGTTTTTGACAGGGTTTTTGGAGTTCTCCAGTGCAAGTTGAATTACGTGACCTTGTAAACTGTTCCAGTACCTTATGATTTTCTGTCGGTTTCGTAGTGTCCACCCACGGATAAAAATGTCACATCCGTAATGAATTGAACCGGCCAAAAGAAACATGAACGTTTCCGTTTGCCGCAAATCTACAAAAATCCCTGAAAAATATTGCTTCATTTCACTATAAAAACTTAACCAAATGATGATAAAGGATTGCCAGGCTACCATTAACCAGAAACTCGTAGACTTTGTTGAAAAATGAAGTGTAGCGTCGGATTCCATGTAAAACGGAAAGTAACCTGAGATTTGAACTGATAACAGAGGGACTAACCCTTGGAAATACAATAATGAAGTTATTTCTGTATTTTTATTCTTCATTTTCACACAAAGAATTTTATTCTTGCCTAGCGCAACTAATTTAATGAATGTTGGTTCTTCCAATTTGCTAATAGTACGAAACAATATTTTCAAAGTTTTGCATGCGTTCTGCAATAAACTTTCAGTCCTTAATGTGCGTTATCTTTGATTATTGATTCTTTATATTCATATTGGAACATCATTAAACGAGAATGTTAGCATAAATTGACCATCTGGTTCCACAAAACATGATTGGTTCCATGCATCCGGCCATGCGCTATATTGTAGAATTTTTGTACCATGAATGAAATGAAATCCATTGGTTTTATATAATTTGCTATTCCTTTGGCTGTAAGCTGAATTGAAGAAGAACAATTAAATAAGTGATAAGGGCTCCTAAGATCTGAAAACAATTTTAATGGCGACTTTTAATTCAAGACTAGAAAATCCCGGACTTTTAAATTATAATGTTATTAGTGCAACGTCTTACCGAGCTAATAATTTTTAGGTTCAACTTGAATAATTTCCCAGGATTGACGTTAATTGGATGACTTATGGCTTTTGCATAGTACAACTGTATTTTGAGTTCCATTCCAGTACTCAACGATGATGGGTGAACTTCCTTAATTAATACCACTACTTTCCCCGCCTTTTCGAAATAGAAAAAGTGATAAGATTGTTTTTATATTGTACAATTTTTGGTTCATTAAGAAATTGTAAATGTGCGTATTGTATTATGTAAGTACACTGTACACGCAATCAAGTGATATTCTTACCTCTACGCTCATTGCGGAACACGTGCTACACAGGCAGTAGAAACCTACAAGATTAATAATTGTAACTGGGAAAAACCCAACGATAAATGAATATTTTTCATCCTGAAGCCAAACGCAGCAGAAGAATCCGCTGATAAGCGTCATTATCAAGATTGTTAAAAAATTAGCAATGAAAGGAGTAGCAAAAGTTTGGTTGAGTTTTTGCACAAGTCGTTCAACATTTTGATATTTTTCAAGGAAACTTATCATTTCCATTTCTTTCAAGAATGGACTAGTCAAATTAGAAATACTTTGAATGTGTAACTGAAGAGCTCGAAAACATAATTCCAGACTCCCCACTATGTATACGAGAAAGAGTGAAACTGCAACGTGCATTGTGTTCACACCATGCCAGAAACCGAATGAAATAATGTACACAATGCCTTGCCACGGTACATTTTCCCAATAAATACTTGTGGCTTTCGGTAAAAAGGAAAGAGTGATGAAATTCATAAACAATAAACCGTTCCCGAGCACAAATAAAAATAGCAAAGTCTTGCAACGACTTCGTATCCATTTTTGCATGAAAATCCCACTTGCACTCGATTCACTGAAATATAACAATGTAAGCTGTAATTCGTGGAAGTACTTTTTAATTTTGTCCCTATTTCGAATACACCAAATCCGAATGAGAACATCGGAAGTGTAGTGAATAACTCCAGCGAGCAAAAACATGAAGTATTCAATGGGGCGCAAATCCGAAAAAATGCCATTCACATAATGTTTCATATCACGGTAAAAACCAATCCACAAAAATAGAAATGTTTGCCACGCTAACATGCAAAACAGGGGAATCCCTTTCCAGCTAAAATGCAAGGAATTGTCAACATGCAAATCGAAAGGGAAATAGCCAATGAGCTGAACTGCAGCTACAGGCACTGAACTGAACTGATATAACAGGTCAACAAGTTTAAAATTTGCTCTTAGTTTAGATTTCGTCATTGTGAATGTCTTGAAATTAACTAACGGGGGCGTTGTGAGACTGTCAAATTACATTTTAATATTGTCATTGCAGTTCACAAAAAAGATATTGGCGAAACCTGACAGAAAATCCTAACATCTGAATAAATCGATTCTTCATATTGATAGCATTATTAATGGATTAAAGGTGTTGAGCTCTCATTCTCTGGAAAGTTATCATTACGAACAAGAAAATTATTTATATTACGTAATTCTTGTTCGTAATTCAGGGACAGACATCAAATTGTGATTGATCTTGAACCATTATTTCTGTCATGAACGTTTCGTACACATTCGAATTGCATAAATAATTTTTATAACAAGTTTGTAAGTTGCAAATTGTAACTCCAATTGCAGAATACTGGAATCGTCCTCCATGCAAATAAACAAATTCAAGTGAATGTGGACGTCAGAAGCTCTCGTATGTAAACAGCTTCCAGAACATAGAAGACATGCTGTCTTCTGGATTGATGAGGTATGCAATTTTAATTTGACAAGTAGTCAAATGACTTGAATGGCGAAGCGTGTTATTAAAACATGTTTTACATGTTTATGTTACACGTTCACACAGACTGCAACCATTGACCATGAGCATACAGAGAAGATCCGAACGGAACTTATTTCCCGAATGCAAATCATATTCACCGTTGTCTGGATTATTATAGCTATCGAGTCTGTGTTAATTTCTTCTTCGGATGCTGTATTTTGCGCAAGAGTTCGAAGAAAACCAGCATTCACATACCATTAAAATGGAAATTAAAATGCCATTTTTATTAAAGATCACAAGACAATTTTATACCATTTTGTTTATTCTTGTTGTATTCGTTACTTGTAAAATATTAATGTTTTCCATCAATGGAAAATGGCAACCTTAGCTGAACAGTAAAACTTTCCTCGGTAAGAGACTGCCATTGCCATGTCATGTCCACTGCTTTCTTTGTAACATTCGATTTCACGTAACGACGTCAGTAATTTATTATTATATACAAACATAACAATTCTGCCAAACGGCTTCCATAAGACTCTAAACTAACTCAATCACTCAATACTAAATATCAATTTATACACAAAAT
>JABASF010003492.1:0-10139 GCA_019776145.1 Harlomillsia oculata
ACAAATAGATTTTGAACAGATTGTACTATCATTGTTTTGTGTGGTCCTACACACTATGTTTGTGTAAAGCCAAAGTATAAGCATGAGAGTGAGGATGAGGACACTTGTAAGTGTATAATACATAGTAAAAGATAATTCAGAGAAGACGAGAGAAGATAGTTCATGTATTATCATCATCTTTGGTTGGAAAGTCTGTTCTTCCTTGTTCATTTGTGAAATTAAACTGCTGCTGCTGAAATTGTAGGTTTACAGCGGTAATTCCACGTCACGCACGACGTTAAGTCAGTATGTATGCTGTTGGTGTTCGCGCAATTCCTGAGGGCTCAAGTTATTTGGACTCGTCTTTTTGGCTTGGGTTCATTTTCGTCCTCGAGTTTCAATCAGATGCCTTTGAGAGGAGTGTCGCATGTTGTCGTCCTCAGATTACGATGTGTACAGTGAGTTTTGTCGGCGTTGTACGCACCCTGAAGTTAGCGGTACTCGTTTATTGTGTCGGGTACACTCTGTGACTGACCCATGACGGTGAAATGGTATTATTATGAACGAAACGAGCAAGCAGCGCACCACGGCACATGAGGAAGGAAAAGAGCAACAGGTTGGAAATGTAATTGTAATGCAATGTACAAAATGTGACGGCTACGAAATTCAAGTTACTACTAGAAGGAGACGCGCGTCTTTTGTTAGACTGGTCACCGGTGAACACTGTTTAAGTTGACAGAATGGACCATGGCGAAAGGCGATGGAACGAATTGCTTGGTGTCTCCCAACTTTGTTAGAAGCATGGATGAAGAAGAGGACCAGAGTTGATGTTAGTCATGTAATGTAAGTAACATCATCACAGTTTATGGACTGCTGTGTCTGTGTCTCATCAACATTCCTTAGTCGAATGAGCAAAACGCTTCGGAGGGTTTGCAGTTTTGCACCTGATAGTAAATAAAACGGAGGCAAAAATTCTCATCCTCCGTCGCGTTGTTGCATCCGTCGTCATCGTCATCCTCACCGTTGTCAAATTGGTTGGACTCAAAGAGAACGCTCGGCACATCATTTTATAATGTCGCTGCGCTGTTGTGTATCCACCTTGCGAAAGGAATGAAGGAGCAACAGGTGGACGAAAGACGACAGCGCAAGACATATTTAGTCATTGTTCTTTTGATCTGCTCAAGTTCCCGTTCTTCCGTACGACTGACAGCAGCCAAGCACTTTGTTACATTCTCTGTCATTTCAAATCAACGGCTTCAAGTTCATGTCAGCTTGCAATCAACTCCTTCCCAACTTAAACGAAGATGACAGCCGTCACAAATGAATTCATGGAGATTAATTGCTACCAAAACCCTTTTATTTCTTGAGCAGCTCACCCTTTTCTTAATGTTACTAGTAAGTACGAAAAGCACAATTCTGGTACTGTACAAATTAACTTTACTATAAATAATATGTTCCTTAGTTCCCTTCCCTTTCACATAAGGCGTACCAAATGATACAATATATAATTTCAAACTTCAAAGTTACCATCAGAATTCACTTTTTGTCTTTGGAATTTCAAAAATACAGTTGCCCTAACTCTGCATACTGGTATTGTTGGTTGGTCAAGTTGAGGTTTCATGCTATTTGCCTTGCCTTGTCGGCTTCGGCTTTCTAACAAGTTGGCTCGAAGAATGTCAGCAACTTTTGATTCATTGGAATATTCGTGAGAGACTCAAGTGCAATGAAAAGTAGTGGATTTACAAGTAACAATTGCCTCGATTTCATACGAGTCCTACAAGTCAACTCGTCATTGCTCTAAGGACAAAAGCCGACAATCACACTAGCTGCAAAGATATTATGACTGCTTTCATATTTATACTTGCTTATCTGATCAACAAACCTACTTTACGAATTACTTTCGATGCTCATTTCAATTGTAGGTCTGGGACACTTAACATAATAAGACCATTTGAGAAACACGACAGCATGCAAACTTTGGCAAATAATAATGTCCCACTCTACTATTGCTTAAGTACATGTAAAATTGAAGAATTTGAGGAATTTCGAAGGGATTGAGATTGTCATTATGTCGTGTCGTGTCAATTGTTCACTGTGATATACATTTTGAGTCGGAAACAATAAAAACGACCGACAGCCATCAGCAATACAGAATAATGTGAATATTTTATTAGAAAGTGAAATAGCATATTATTGCAATATGTAACAAGATTTTTTTGAGAGGACGCAGGTACAAAAGTTAATCTAAAGCAAAGGTAGAAGAAAAAAGTATTTAATCAAAAGATACACTTTTATAGCTTGCACGGACAGTTTAGTTCGTGTTTAATAAAGCTGACTGTACAGTCTGATAGTTGACTTTTAAACAAGTTCTTAATGTTCTAAAGTCATAATAACATTTTAGTCAAAGACAGGGAACGATAGGGAAATAATCGTATCCGTGGCTAATCTATTGAGGATAATAGATAATTGAGATTTTTCTCTCAGTGTCTCAAAAAGATGACTCTCTCATCTTGTCCATCATTATTCATTACGTGGTAATGAACCAAGTTGTCATGCATGCCCAGAGTTTTCTTTGCCACCTTCTTCGTCATGCTTCATTTCTCCTCTATACTTATACTAAACAAAACACAAGCATAAAATCTATACTCGGAGGATAAATAGAGTGAGAAAAGAAGACTATAGACTGAGAATCACAATCACAATTCATTTCATTGTGTTAGTAAGTACAAAGTATGATAGACAATTGTGATTTGGAAGCCGAGTTCATGATGATCATGAGAAAAATGGGAATGTTTTTGCTCGTAACAATGATACGGTCTTCAATGGACATAAAAAAACGGAATGGTCAAATTGATTTGAATCAAATACTGCTGGTCGTCGTGTCTTCTGGGTCGTAGAAGAGAATTGAAAATATTTGAAGATATTGTGATTAATCCCAATGACCTAAATCCCAACCAGAAGGAAGTAGATTGCGCGGCAAGCTCATTGATGATGGACATTTTGTGGTGGTGGTGATGCGAAATGCGATGCTGAGCTGGTTTCAGAGAATGCATTGCATATTATGCAGATTGAGCAGAACACAACACCGTTTATATTGTATAGGATATAAGTAACTTCACTGACGAATGAACAGGCAAAACTAACATACCATCATCAAATACAAAATGAAGTTTATAAGAAACAGAAGCAACAGACGAAGAAGCAGAGAGAATTCATGAAAAGCCAAACCGAAAGGAGTTTTCCTTTTAAGAAACGTACGAAATAAAGAGAGAGAGAGAGAGAGATTGTAATTCGGAGAATATAATAATATTAAATACAATATACAAGTACAAAAAGGGCATACGACTGTGGAGTGTGGAGAGATTCACAAAGAGAAAAAAGGATGTTGGCGGGTTTTAAAAAGCATGTCTTCTTGTCCTACGTCTTATTGTGTGTGTCTATTTATTTGTTCAAAACCCTGAAGCTAATGGGTCTAATTCCGTATATGGTCGTTTGTTCATAATGTGTGAAATGAGCATGGCACAAAAATAACTTTGTTGTGATTGTTGCGGTTACGTCGGTTCATTTAATGAATATAAAATATAGTATGAACTGATGCGACGCGACGAATGAGATGAGAGAATGTGAATTCGATTCGTCCACCATCCGCACTTAAATAGTTTCAAGTTCCTTCCTTGGAGTCGTCATTATCATCTGTCGCGACGTCTTCCATGTACTTCATCTTCTCTCGTTTGTTGTTGGCAAGTTGTCCATTTTCCTATCAATCAATCAATAATTCATGTGCTCTATCAATCATTTTCTTCGTGCTGCTCCACAGACACATACGTACATATACGTGTCCAATTTAGTACACCTTGTAGGAAACAACAATAATGTTCAATTTTAACAGTCGACATGACATTGCAAGGAACATTATTATATTATATGCATTGCATTTACATTGCACGTCTGTAGCAAAAATGAATTGTCTTCATTTCTCATCCTGTTCAACTTTAGTATGCTTTAAACTTTAGACAGGAGACTTAAATGGTCAAGTCCAGGGTTATTGCTAACAATTGTATTGTTGAACTTGACATTTCCAACATATCAAAGAAGATTCATTTGCGCAAAAATAGCTTGATTAATTAGAATGTATAATCCCCAGCTTAACTTTTTGTGCATACAAGCTTCAAAGAGTATTAAACAGTTAGTTAATTACATTTTTCTCCCGTATATTTATATACAAATGAGCACAATCGTCCTAGTTAGCACTACTAGTTAGTACAAAATTGTACACAGAAGCAGAACTGACAGAAAATTGCAAAAATTAGTATAGTGTATAGTAGTTATTAGTCTATAAGTATAACTTTAAAATGCATTGTGCACTTAATCGTATGATATACAAAGATTGAAACAAGATAAGAAGAAAAGTATGAAATAATTGTGCCTTTCTATATCAACAGAAATTAAAAGGGAAAAAACCAACAAAAAGGGTTATGAGCAAGTGAGTGAGGAGAGATAAAGGTGCGATTCGTCGACGAGATAATTTGTACTTGCATTTTGCACTATAAATGTGCATACACCATGGCAAATTCTTGAGCGCGTGGGAATTAATACTTTATTATTATGGCAAGGAAGAAATGCAAGTGCACACTGAACAGTTAGTTATAAGTCACTGTGCAAAATCCTAGCTTTACAAAGGTTGGTTTGATGTTACTATCGAATCTTTGAAAGCATATTATACAAAATTCATGTGTTACTTTCTGTAATTAGTAAATAACATGTTTTATTCCCTTCACCTCTTGAAAGCAAACACAGCAGGTGTGTGAGTTTTGTTCAGTGTTTGCGGAGCTGTGAATGTAGAGTTGTTGAAAATTCTTCAAGACTGCAATGAAAGGCTTTAAAGACAAAATGAGGAAATGGAATTTTTGCATTTCTCCTTCTCGGCTCATAGTCTGGTCATAAAATGCGGGATTTAATTCCCATCATCATCAACAACACCAACACACAGTACAGTTAATACTATATTATGTTGAAGTTCCAACTTACAACCCAACATTGGTCATTCTTTTAGTAAAAATCTCATCATGAGTCATGTCATGAGAGTGTGAGCGAAGGAATTGTATGTAGCTAATAACGATGAGGCAAAGTGACATATTCGTTCCCATTTCACTCTCGCCCTTTCATTCCCATTGATTGCTTTCCTTGGCATTGAGGAGACTGCAGATTTTTTTGGGAGCTTCGACGTGCGCTTGATGTCGTATCTCATAATTCCCCAGGCAAAAGAGATTTATGAACTTAAAGTCGTGGTGAGTGAGGAATCTAAGAAAAAGACGTGATGTGATCCTGGGAGTTGGTCGTGCCACATTGAGCGCATTACCTTTAGTGCAGAGTATAAACATTTCAGTTTGTTATGTTCAACATGCAAAATGTAAAGTGCAAACCCACACCTTTTCCTTGCTGTTCATGGCTTTTTGTACTTGATCACCATGCACTCTCTCACATATTTACAATAAATAACGTTCTAAGGGTCTCCCACTCACTGTGAAAAGTCCAAAGGGATGATATGATATGATACGCATTGGGTCGTCGTCGTGGGAGATTATGATTATAGTCAAATACAATACAAACGCCGCTGAACACTTCAAGGGACATTTATTTTGCACATCGACATGAAATCGCATACACTTTAAATTCAAATGACAACTGCAGCAGCATTTCAACTTCTGATAAGTGTCCCTGCCTATGTATGTATCCTTACCTTGTTTTCAGTACTTACGTCCTATAGTGCTCTAAGCAAAAATTACTTGCTCTTCCATGCACGTACAGCGAGTACTATTTACTACCACAATGAACACAGTTTGTTTGTCGTGAGCGTATATTATTTTTGCATAATGTAATTGTAGGGTACCGGATTTCCATTAGATTGACCTTAATTTGTAGCTCATTGACCAAATTATATTTGTCTGCTGTGAACGTGCACAACATTTTTCACTGACTGCATGAAATACATACACTGCCACTGCCACACTGCCAGAGTGCACAGGACAAAGGCAGCATGCAGAGAAAAGAGTAAAAAACGCTTTCAAACATCAATTCCATGCACATTTGTGTGTAATGTCAATGTGTATAGTCTATACTATAGTATTAGTGTGTAGTGAACCGTCTTTTGACAGTTCTTCTCATTCCTTATAGGTTTTCATTATCATCATTCGCCGTAGTACTAGTAAATATTTCCTTTCTCATTCAGTATTTCTTGGGGTCGTGCACAGGGTCTCCAGGTTTCACACACAGCTTAAATTTTGTCAAAGGGGAATTAGCAAGTAGGTGTGACACGCTTCAAAGGTAAATATAGCAGAATGGTCCTTTTTATTTCTATGCCTTTGTTGCTCAAGCAAGCGTGTGTCACAAACATAGAAGAGATCACCCCTTTTTTGTGTCATATTAGTGCAATTTACTCATGCATAATACGACATTCACAAGAACTCAAATGCACATATATACACAAATTCTTTTGTGTTGCAATCATTGCAATTTGAAGCTTTGCATTTCGGGACAGCAGCGAGTGAGCCCAAAGCATTCGCAATTTGAGGAACCTTTCATGTTTTTTCGTTTTTGAAATGAATGCATCCTACTTAGCTTTAAAAATGGGATCAATAGTATATAATATAATATAACACAGTATAGCATGATTCTGCTTTATGCTATGAATACGTTTATGTAATCTTTGAAAATCTTTCCAGGTTAAATGCTTATATTTCAAACGTTGAAACATGCGGATTTAGAAGAAATTGCAACGTATGTTTATATAGAGTTATCACTTTTGAAAAAAATAAGTGAGACAAGACAAGCTGAAAAAGGGGAGTAATGGCTTTCTTTGCTCAACGAACAATAGGAAGAGGAAAACAATAGGAAACTCTCATTAAAGAAATGAGCAGTCCTGTCCCGTCCATCCTTTTGCTCTTGGATTAACCAAAAGGGCAGTTGATGAGCAACCTTACTATTCTTACATATAGAAGAGTATTTTAAAATAAAAGAACACAAACAAGCAATTGAGAAGAAAAGCCATTTGCACAAGTCAATAATTGACATGTTCTGCATCCGAATTCATTTCATAGCTTCTATAGCTGTTTCTTTATGTTCCAAGTATGGGTAACCCAAAAATTGTTCTTTGGGGCACACCAACCTCACAACAAAACGAGTCTTTCAAAAATAAAACCACCAACACTGTACAACACTTGTAATACTAAAATACTATCTCATCGTCCTGTTTCATATGCCTAGAATAGTAATCTAAATACGCTTTTCTATTTAGTCAATACAATCAGGTAGTTTCTTTTAAAGGAAGCATGATCATGATCAATGATCATGCTATTTCTATCTGGAATTCAATTTCAAAACAGCAAACATGTATATTTTAACTAGGAAGCGTCTAATATGACTACAACCTTTGGACGTACATTCCAAAAAAATGTTCAGAACAAGTTCACGAACCAAGACGACCAATGCACTTCGATGATCTTTGTTGCATGCTGTGAATCCAATCAAACCATTATTGTCAAGTTAAGACTTCATAATGCAAAAGGTTATTCTGAAATCCTGATAAGTACTTATAATAGAATAGCTAGTATACTATACATTGTTGAACGGTTTCGAGCCAGATTGAGGACATCAACAATGTCCGAGGACTTCGCGTTCGCACGATACCACGCCACTGCGTTTCTCAACGTCTCCCTCGAATTCCCTAGGTGGATGAGAACATTCCGAACTTCCGATTCGAATGCAAACCCCAACTTGTTCTTTCCCATAAGATCATGAAATCTCGAGCTTAAAATTGAAATTATTCATCGTCAAACCTCGAATGGCGTCAAATGAGAAAGATTCGATTACAAACATTTACTGCATATTAGCCATCCGCCAAAATATTGCATAAATGAGCCACGTATTCACTATACAATAAAATAACCTTCAGATTGATAAACAGGAAAATAGGAAGCCATTAGATAAATTTATTCTGAACAGAGAATTTATTCTTGAATTAGGCAATTGGATACAGAAAACAAACGTTTATTTCTACATTTCGCTACTTTATTTAGACCACTTGGAGATTTTGATTCGATTGTATTTGCGACGCCTTGAAGAGTAGACGCTAAGAGAAACCAAGGTGAACATTCCGTATCCCCAGAATAAACCCATTTGAGAGAATTTGATGAATTCAGTGAGGTCATTCCCGAGTGAAATACTAGTATTCTGTACTAGTAATTGGTTCCGTCGAAGGAGTCGGGTATAGGTAGAAGATATGCTAAATTTGTATCCGATAGCAAGGAACATCCACCAGGATTAAAGAAGCAAGCTTCAATAGAAACCACGGGTTCACGTACGTAGAAGACACGGTAGAACATGTGGGCTACTGCAAGGAAAACGGCGACACGGTGCACATAAGTACGAGGACGGTCACTGTGAAGACATCGAAAAAAGTACAATATACAATTATTGGGCAACATCCATTAATAACCATTTGTTTGTCATTCTGCAGACTGTTTTGTTATAAATATAAATGCTATGAATTATTGAAACATTATTGGTGATATTAAGTATTTCTAATACTATATATTACTTCCATCGCTGCAGAACCACGGCGTCTGGAGTCTCATTCAATTCCACTGACACCCATGGAAGCCGTCTCATGAATCGTGGATTATGGCACTCTTTATAATGATGAGCAGGATCACGTTCCCACAGAACTTTATAGAACAAGGCATTCAGGGCTGCAATAAACGTTGGAACTATGAATACATCGTTGCGACCTGGCCAAAGCCATCCAATTACAATGGCAAAGATGGAACCGTAAAGTGCAGTCCGATGATAGTAATCCCCAAAGTACACGCTCTGTTTCACAATATTAGATGACATCTTGGGTTCGATCATAATAATAAAATGCTCTTCAACTAGAGCACGTTCAACTTCTGCCAATTGCCGGTCGATTGATTCCTCCTTTATAAATCCATAATAAAGAAGCAATTGAATTAAATTCATAAATTCTGAAGCTGCACATTCCTTGGTTCTGCATGTTAGTGCTGTATTCGTATGTATGATTTAATTGATTAGCGATTACCTTAGATTCGCGCGCAAGATAATATCCACGAATAATTGACCAAGGTTTAGTTTCCTCTTCATTTTGTACTTCGTTTGCATACTGGTCCATGTTCAAAATTTCCAGCAAATCTTGGTTTTCTCCCAATGGCGATGCATACTGAGGATGTCCAGGAGGCAATAAAATTCCAGCCGATGGCGATGGCTTCAAAACGTAATTCTTCAGCGGCGGAAGTCGACGATTCGGAAGGGGGTGCACCAACATCCTGCCCCTAAAGTTCCTCCATGGTATGGGAGTCATCACATCCATCACCATTGTAAGGCTTCCTTGAACAAAAAAGTTCCGACTTTTTAAAAAACCGTTATGGTTGAGTGTTGAGGTGAAGCAAACGGGACCCCTGATGAAAATTTTAAAAAATCAATATCCCATATCGAGAAACGTCCAAATACCAAGTTTCGCGTAATTTGAGATTGCAGATTTGGAGATAAAAATTCGCAAAATTTTGAGGGAAAATTTTCCAAAAAGTTTTTCTTTTCTTATTGGACTCGTCAGCTAAAAAAACGTAAAAATCCCCAAAAAATCAGGTCAGGAGTCGATTAAACCATTTTTCCAAGTTTTTCACCATTTTGCGATTTTTTGGTGATTTTGACGTTTTTTGAGGTGACGAGTCGAATAGGAAAAGAAAAAGTTTTTCGAAAGTTTTCCCAAGTTTTTAAAAATTTTGGGAATTTTTATCTCAAAATGAGCAATCTCAAATTGCGTGACACTTAGTATTTGGATTGGACCTTTCTGAGTATGGAATGTCGATTACCAAAATTTAAAAAAAATTTCATGTGGAGTCCCGTTTGCTTTACCCCAACCACAGTGGTTATTATTATTAAATTTGTTTAATAAATTTAATCTCAATTACTTACTTTTTGTAGATTAATTTAATGTGCACTAAAAACTGAATCTCAGAAAATCTGAGAGAAACCTCGCACTTGGTGCAAAGTCAGAGACGAACTACTACACGAAAACGATTCGTCCAGCGCACCAGGATTCAACCGTTTGACGCGCACTCTTTAGGGGCCTCACCAGTAGTTACTAC
>JABASF010003493.1:0-10137 GCA_019776145.1 Harlomillsia oculata
CTTGGTTAGAAATATCCAATTTGAACCTGGAAAGGTTCCAGTTAAAGGTGGCCAATTGTTTAAAGTTCTTCTCTGCAGTCTCTGTTTTGAGCACGGAAGTGACCCCGTTGACAAATATGACCCCAAAGTAAGTAAGATGAGCACACAGTTTGTCAATGCTAGCAATTTGCTCAGTGGTAACATGGCATAGAATGTCAACAGCGATTTCCACTCTTTTCAAAGTGTCAAAGTAAGGCTTGAGGACGTAACGAAAGACGATAGGTGCTACAGAAAGATTTGTACGGATTCGTACATCATCCAGTTGACACCAAAGGAATTCCATTGTCTTAATTAGTACCTTCCTCTTCCGGAGATATCCTATCTCTGCCTGCTTCCACAGACGGGTCCTTCCAGGATTCAATGCGATTTCGTCGACGTTATCTTGAGAAATTACTACACGCCTTTTGTTCCACGTCTTGTCGTTAGATATGACGCAACTGTTAAATTCCTTGCTCACCAACTGCATGGATTTGATGTCATTCCACATCAATCTGGAGATGATACAGTCCAACATCTGAAACATGAATTTTTTATTACGTATATTCAGTTTCAACATTAAAAAATTTTGAAATGATGAACAGAATGAAAAGAGTTATCGAACCACTTACAACGCCATCCACGAAAATAAACTTAATCGTCCGGTCAACATGTGCTTGTATATCTTCCACGGTTTGAATAACAGATCCTGAGGATTGTCCAATATAATCCTGGAACAACTGGTTCAAACGTGCAAGACCCATTTCCAGGCGAAGAACCTGGTCAGCTAACAGCTGATCTTCACCAGCCTTCGCCTTCGTCAATTCCATTGCAATTAAAACTATTACCCCTCCTCGCCTTAATACGTAGTATATACGAAAACACTGAGCTGTCGAAAGTTACAGGGTCCAACAATTGAAGCTTTATATAATGTCACCTACATATTATAAACACAACATTATGTCCGTCCGAAGGTCATGACAACGAACTGAACGAACGACACGGGTCTCGAATGTGTCCTCAAATACCAAAATAAACGTTACTTTTTCCCATTTGCATTGAACTTTTAAAAATTCAGAATTCCGTATTGCCTTTCATGACAACTAGGAGTTGTAAAGTTGTAATGTAACTCCAGTTTTTCTCGTTCTGGAAAATTCTCGTCCGAGATTTCGAGAAATGCAGACAGACTATTCAGAATTAAATGAAATGACTCGTTTCAGTCGTTTTGGTCTACCTATTTCGAGCAACAAAATACTACGACTACAACACAGAGAGCGCAGAGGCAGGGTCTCACCCACCAACCCTGACGCAGAGAGCGGAGAGAGTATGGTTCTAGAATAAATCGTCAAGTCCTAGTCCTACAGTGAGGGGCCGCACAGAGGTTTCTAGCCCACAATCTTTGACCTCTGCTGATGACCCGTGAACTTAAACCGAGTTGACTCCTATTTAAACATTGTACGGGAGGTCACGATCTCACTTCATACGTTCATACCATACCAAGCATCAGGTAAATTGAACCCGATTTCTGATTTTACCCGGGTAATGTTTGCATTTGGTGACTTCTCACGGTCCTCATTGGCAATATGTTGTGGCAGGATTTTCTTAGCACTAAATTGATGGTCCTTGTTTTGCAGTATTGTATGCCTCAAGATAATAGCCATTTGGCTTTCCTCGCCTTTTGATAGTTAAGATTTTAAATGCTACGGTATGAGCCGTGGTCAAAGTTTACGTGCTCCTGCACCCAAACAGTAGCACGTACGCACTTCATTTTCATCACACGTCTTGCCCACATGTTCACCTTTGGAGTGGTACATCAAAAAGCACAAAAAAAAATAGGACTTATTGACGATTTATTCTAGAACCATACGACAACACTACTACGGCAGTAGTAATGGAATTTTTGCCACTTTTCTGGCATTTGTGCTGAAAGTGAAAGTCCCATTGTGGTTTCTATAAGTAAAAAGTATAGTCGAACAAGTGTTTGCAGCTGTCAACAAACGCAACTACAATAACATCTAATAATATAAGGTCAATTGCACAGGTTTAATACGCCAACAATGAACAATCAGTATATATATACTACCTACTGCCATGCCAATGCCAGTGAATCGACAAGTAGCGCTATTATATTACCTTTTAGTTAATGTATACAAGTAGCCATATCATACACATTGACCGAAGCCTTTAGGGGTAACGGTAACGCTGCATTGATTCTATACTCAACATTCATGTTATATTTACATGTGATAACCTCATTGTTACATTATTTTATTCTTGACATGTTAGACCACTCTTACTTAGTGTGTCTTGTCTTGTCTGCATACAACTTTCTCTCCGTGGTGAATTATGATTTATTTAGCTATTTAATGACGGGATGTTAAGGGAAATAACACTTTTTGATGTCTTTTCAAGCATGTTAGAGCCGTGCTATGATTGTTTCAACAAATCGTTAAATAGAGATTGGCAAAATGTGCTAAAACATTTTATATTGCAATGCAACAAAATGGAGTAAGTAAAAATTGGCTGTTTGTACTGAGTTGCTGTTTGCATAGTATACATTACAGTTAATATAAATACAAAAAAATGGTTTTTATCACACACAAAACCAACTCGCTCTCCTCTCAGATTTATTTCACAAGGAGCTATATAATAATAATAAAGCTCAATTGTCGATCATTCAACATGATTTTGCTTATTGCATTTTATGGAATAAACATTTATAGGACTATTTGACTATAATAAACAATGGCGTTTCGGACAAATCAAATCTAAATAGCTTTTTTGATAAAGCCTTTCAGTTTGGAAACGACTATATAACAAATGTTATTTTTCGATAGTATTCGAACAGTAAATGAATTGGAAACAAAACAGGTATATTGCAAATAATTGTAGAGGCTTCATCAGCTCGTTCTATAGAAAATTTTGATTTCGATTTCTATAGTATCTATACTGCAATTGCTTTGGCATTGCAAAAAGTTATGGCGGATTAATGGATTAAAAATCCCCACCATGTCCGAAACCGTGAAATCCTTCCCCACTGTGGTGGCTGAATCCGTGATGATCATCTCCATGACCGTGTCCATGGCCATGTCCATACCCTTGTCCGTGAACCTCCTCATGACCATGCCCGTGTCCATGCCCGAATCCATGGCCATGCCCGTGCCCGAATCCATGGCCATGGCCATGCCCGTGCCCGTGCCCGTGCCCATGACCATGCCCATGGCCATGACCATGTCCGAAGAAACCGTGGTGATGTCTGTGATGACGATGATGCCTATAATGTCTGAAACCATGGTATCCATGTCCATGACCATGTCCATGACCCAATCCATGACCATGACCATGTCCGTGGCCATGTCCGTGGCCATGTCCGTGTCCTTGTCCGTGCCCGTGCCCATGTCCAAAGCCATGATGATGCCCGAATCCATGATGCCCATGGCCATGTCCGAATCCATGGTGACCGAATCCGTGATGACCATGTCCATGACCATGGTGGCCTACGTGCCCATGTCCATGCCCATGTCCATGTCCGTGACCATGATGTCCATGCCCATGATGCCGAATAATTCTACAAAAAAAATCAGTTACAATTGATGAGACAATACCCACCAGTGTTTTACTTACTTTGGGTGTTCAGAAAACAATTTTACAGCGATGAAGTAAATGCAATTACTGTAATTTACCGCTTATGTCGAAACACTGGAATCCAATAAAGCCAATAAGCCTGGGTGATTGAGAATACAGCATAAATCACCAAAACCATCAACTGCAATTTAGTTCAAACAACATTTTAGTTACACGACGTTTCACATTTCCCTGCACACCTTGATGCGATCAACACCAAACCCATTATTCTGGCAGATGCCAAACAAATGGAAAGAAGTGCTCCGTTTATTTTACCGTGGCTTTGTTGATGTTAACTGAAGAGAATTGCATTTTTGATCTAATTTCCAGTACCCAAAGACACAAGGAAAAGCGGAGTATGATGGAAATGGAACTTCCAACTCCGCTGGAAGCACAATTTCACACTGTTGTTATTGTAATCACCACTGATCAATGCAACTGAAACAACGACGTCAGACAAAATGACAAGAGGGCAAAGGCCATGAGGTTCTTTTATATGAAGCCATATAGGTGGGGATCAACAAGTAGTTCGTAGTATGAAATTGATCTTGACTGGGGGGAACGTGAGAAAAATGCTTGGGCAGGGCAGGCGCAGGGGCCTAAGAAAGGCTAAGGCCTAAGGCCTCCGCTGTATTAATTGCCATTCTGTTATGCTATACTACTATTATATCTTACTGCTACTCTTGATGATATAATTGAGTTAATCACGGAAGTATTGCAGCAGAGGAAGGAAATGAGAGTGCAAAAATTCAAATGCATAGTAAAATGTTATAATTTTTGCTCGTACAATTTCATTACAAATGGTCGAAAGCGTTCAGCCGTCTCAAGTCAAATACTCTATAACAAGCACCTACGTTCAAGCAGAACGAATGGCATGCAGGTTGCTTGTTGGTTGTGTGTGCAGTCATTTCAT
The DNA here is from genome assembly GCA_019776145.1 of Harlomillsia oculata. NCBI lineage: Eukaryota > Metazoa > Arthropoda > Collembola > Entomobryomorpha > Oncopoduridae > Harlomillsia > Harlomillsia oculata. The sequence continues at coordinate 4,553 of JABASF010003493.1, forward strand.
TATTTTATTAGTGATTACTATGGTGTGATACGGCTTTGGGTGCAGGATACAATAATCACAATCGCATTGTTGTGTATATGGTTATTTGAGCCGTTGTTTACATACAACAAAACAACCGAAATAAGCGTAACTATGTTAGTATTTTAGTAAGATTAACAATTTTAGCGTTCATGACTTACAACAAGAACACACCTCTGTGCAGCACATCAGGGTGTGTTGTGTTCTTTTCTTGTGTTCCTGATTCCTGTGTGTTATCTGTTGTGTGAGCAAGCGATGCGATGACATTACATTATTATTATTATGTTCACCAAACAAGCGTCTGTCTGCTAATCTACTCACTCCACAGGCACACGCTCTCACGTGCAGTCCAAACAATTGTAAATACTATCGTGGGAAAAACGATTTAAACTACTTAACATTGTTAGTGTTAGATTGTACTTTGACCAGTTTCTTATATTGTTCATCAACTAAAGTACATACAATCTATTAGTTACAGCAATATAATAGTGTGAGTATTTAGTTCATTTTTGTTTCCAAGCCTGACGTCTGACCACGCTATATAACAACAAGCTGCAAAAATAGTTTGTTTCTATGAGAAATCAGAAACAATAATAGTCATTCTTGACGAGGTCGCGCAGCAGATACTAAATAAAAGTCTATGTCAGTTTCACTCTAGACTCTATATAGAGTCTGCAAAAAGGAAGTTCAAGCCAGTGACCTGCTCTGTGATTGATGACTTTTAAGCCTCAAATCCTGTGTTATACTAACTAACCATTCGCAACTCAACAAATATACAAGTATTAATTATGGAATTTTTTGTAACTTAAGGGGCGAAAGGAATGATTTCTTGAAACAGTACTATAGTTGCACGGTTGCACCTGCCTTGAGCAGTAATATTTGAGTATGATCACTCTAGGAGCTTTATTGATTGCTCATGTTATGATAAATGATAATTACAAGATTAACTGAGAACAAAGTGGAAGTGGAATGACCTGAATGAGGAAGGTCACCAGACCTTCCTCATGAACGAATATTTCAATATTCGTTCTAATCTAATCTTTATGTTTCTCATTAGAGTCTTCAGATGTTAGCAGAAAATCATATATGTAATCAAATCAAGGGAGAGATGTTTCCTACTCTGATTTTTGTGTAATATAGTGAAATCAGTAATTCGCAGAGATGTAGGAAATCATATCTTCATTAGAGCACTTAAAACACACCGATAAGTTAAGCTACAGTTCTAATTACGTAATATCCGGCACCCACCTATACGTTCGGAGTTAAAAAGTTTTAATTTTTAACTTTTAATATCTTAAAATAATTGAAGCTACAATTTCAGGGCGCTCCTCCAAAAATTAATTTTCCTTCTTTACGTGAATTAAATATATATTATGAACTATAATCACTATAATCGCTAATCAATTATTATGTACATGAAGCATTATGCTCTAAAACGTTTGTCACGCACCCGATTCCAATAACAATTCTAGTTATTCTGTAAATTATCCCACAATTTATCAACAAAATTGTCAATCGCATGACTGCGCTCAGCTCAGCTAATGAGACTTGTAAACGGTATAATGAGAATTGGAATTAGGAACTAGGAAAAATTTCCTTACGGAATATAGTTTCCGGTTTCATGTAGCTTTGACGTCTTAGAACAAAGTGAAAATGCTAATTTAAACACTGCTTTAATTTAATCCACTCCAGATTCATTTTGTACGACTTGTTTATTTTACGATGATTATACCATTAAAGTTTTATTTGTCTTACACATGATGACGATGACATAAACACACGCTGAGGCAAACTCGGACTTGGAGACGGAAAGCAACATATTCAGCAGTTCTAAAAAATTATTTTTCGCAGTTTCCATAATATAATAAAATGATTCATATAATAAGATATTAATGTCAAAGTTGCTAGCAGGATCAAGATAAGAAATGAATCCTGCTGTAACAAGTTAAGTTTATTATGTTTATGTTACATGGTTACATCATCTACATTTCTATAGCATTTCTATATCATTTTTATGTTTAATTTCATAAACATTGAACGAGAATTTTGCGCTTTAAAGTTTTTATGTAGTACACAGTGTACTTGTACCCATTTTGATGTTGTGACTTGTGATGTGGTGACCCTACAATAAAAGGAAGAAGGAATGTAAATAAATTATCAAAGGTTTAATAGATTTTAGAATATATAATTTATTAATGCAATGTGATTCATTCACACTTGAATGACAGATGCTGTAGAGTCACCATCGCGTTAATTGACTGAATACTGTATTATGCAAAAATGTATCATGCAAAAATGCAAATCATATCATGCTCGTCTGCTCATGCATGCATCATGTTTGTGCACCAGTGCAGTGCAGAGTGCAGTGCATCACGGCGGCAGCAGCATTCGCATCATCACAGCCAGCACACCACCGTGCGTGTCATTTTGTAAAAAATATCTGAATTCACTGACAAAGTGGACTTTGTGTTTCACTGTCGGCCTGATTAAAAATAGGAATACGGAAGTTACGAAGTTCACGTAACATTAGTTATTGTCTTTTGAAAACAATTGCAATGAGTTTTCTAAAGTTGAATTCATATAATGCTCTTCTCACGTAATCAACTTACTTCATTGCCTTTGAAAAACCCGAAGCATTGTCAACTGATAGAGAAAGTTCATTTCTATGAAAAGTTTGAGTGTAGTGTGCTTCACAGGAGCGTATAGCCGTATAGCGTAATTACTACATTGTTATTCTATTCATTTCACAGAAACTCGATAATTTGTACGAAGGATACTATACATAGTATAGTATGTACACGTATTACATGTACAGCCTTTTGCTCTTACTGTTGGTGACATTATGAACTCTTTCTAAAATGAGTTTAATATTATGCTTACGTATTTTTATTTAATCCAGAGTACCTATAAGTATAACGCTTAGCATCACAAACGTAATCCTCGAAACATGTGCTCGAAACATGTATTCAGTATGACTCCAGTTTTATAGCATAATGGTACAAAGACAAGAATGATTATTGACTTGATTAATAATGATTTGATAATTACAATTACTCACTTTTATGGAGATTTTGGCTTTTGGGTTAGTAAAGAACCTAAGAAAATGTTGCACTTAATAATATACTGTTGTGCGCATACGTAGTATACTCGCGTACACGGGCTTTAATTTGAAGTGGATTAAATTAATTTATACCGTAACTATATGAATTTTCCACGGATGCACTTGCACTGTGCAATGACAATGACTGAAGGTGGAAGAACATACATTGATAAAAAAGAACAGTCGCAAAGAAATCATGAAAGTGCAAAGCTGCATAATACCTCATCTTTATTACTTTACATTAACACAATAAATATTTGTAATTATGGTACGTGCAGTAACATTAAAGCACACATAATATATTTGTGTCTTTTATAGCATTTTTTACATAAAAGCTCTTGTTGAATTAGGACAATAAGCGGATACTTTAAGGTTCATGACTGCGGCTTCTGTAAGAAGTTGGGTGGTTTAGAGTCCAATCATTACTAGCGTTTGCTGTCGATTCTGGTGAAGACGGAACTAATGGTGCTGGAGTTAATCTCTCCATACTACAAAGTCGTCGCCCTGTTGGCGTCATGGATCGCGATTGTATCTGTATACCAATCAATAACGTAATGCAAATTGCCATTCTATATTTCTTAAATGTGGCTACATTCGTTGTTTTAGCTAACCCTTAGATTGAAGAAACATTTCGTAGCTCCATAAAGATTTTTCGCTTCGATAGTATAAAGTCCATTGTCCGTCAACTGGACTTTAGAGAGAGTAAATCTTGTTCGAAGAAAACTAACAGGTACAGAATTCGACGGCCAATCTATGCTTCCACTGTCCTCAATAGGGAGGTTCGTGGTTTCCTTAAATGCCCGGGGTTGAAGTGTCACATTCCGGCAACCACGGTACAAGTTTACTAAATAGATGGAAATAAAACGAAAGTTATACTACTTATTATCTCAGTTTTCAGAATTGTTATTGTTTAACTCGTTAGAATTATTTCTCCGTACCAATGGGAATAGGGATCCCGACCACATCACAAGTAACGTGCAGTTCGTCACCTAACCTGAGCGTAACGAACTCAGGTGGTTTCATATCTGGAAGAAATTTGGGAGCCATAAAACTGAGCAAGCCCATTGATCCCATCGGTGATTTTCCATAATCTCCATGCACAAAACAATCACATTCAGTTTGTCCAAATTTATTTGTAGCTATTGCAATGTAACCTCCCAAATCCAAGCTGCAAACTCCACGAATTTTAACAATAGATCGATTCTGATGCGTCTCAATTATAATTCGTGGTGGTAAATGTACAACTGGAGAACGAGAATGGAACCATTGAATTGAAGGAGCAGGAATTCCTGTTTAGCAAATTGAGAATAACGAATAACACACTATCACATGTTACCAGTGAATATTACCAATTTTCTCTTATTGGCAGCTGAATTAAGGCAGCAAACTACATTTTACCTGTAATTTCCACTACAAGTGTGAGGGTTCCACCCAACGGGACGTTTTGATCAATGAGAACGGTTGTAAATTTCGGAGAAACTCCTTCCATATAGTCGGATGCACAGCCAACCAAACATGACATAGACAGCGATGTGGCTTTCCCAATTCCAGTTAGAGAACAACTCCCTCCGAGTCCTACTAAGCCTTCAAGAAATGGTTATCAAATGCTGTACTGATTATAAATAAAAAGAATAATGATGTGATACGACAGATTCTTGAAAGCCAATACACTTGGTAGCCTACCCTTAATTTCGACAGCCTTGTGAACTTCGTCGGACATATACTGCTTGATGCCATTTGCTCCATTTGTAAGTATGTAATTTCTAGAAACACATGTATATACTCCGGAATCGCTCGGTCGTGGATTCGCAATAAAGAGTCGACAGCGACCTTCAGAGCTGACGTCGGATGAAAATCGACTGTAACTGTAGCTACATCGTTTAGAAGCAGTGTTAGTAAAAGGGATGATTTCCAGACCATTCTTCAGCCACATAATCTGCGGAGCTGGATTTCCTCTAACACGGCAGGCAAGTGACAACACTTCTGGGGACGACAAGTCTTCTTTAGATGAATATGCGTCCGGCAAAATAATTCCCGGAGCACTTGTTTCTATATAATATACATATCAGAATCATAATGCAGTAAATATTTCCGAAGTCAAAATCAGTCGTTTTACTATTATCGGCTATGGGAGCATTTTAGTTAAAAGCTGTAAAGTAAAAAAAAGCCATATAAAATTACCTTCCAATGTGCTCACAAATTCTGCCGGAATCATAGGGCCTGCCAATAATGTGTGATCGCTTCCGTCCATGTGATCTCCAACAATAATTCCTTCTACTACACGTAAAATTGCAGAACAACCGCTTTTCCCATGAATGTTTCGAGCAAAACAGGTATACTCTCCTTCATCTTGTTTGGTGACGTTTTTAATGTCTATAGTTGCCATTCCATGGGTATTGGTTATCTTGTACTTGACACAGTCTGAGAATATCGGAAGTCCGTTATGGTACCACTCTAGTGACGGTTC
>JABASF010003494.1:0-10136 GCA_019776145.1 Harlomillsia oculata
GCAGAAGCTGGTGCGCTTACGTTACTCGTCACTAATCCAATTTGGGTCGTTAAAACTCGATTGTGCCTTCAATATGGAACAGTTGGAAATGGGGGCATGACCCCTGCATTAGCAGGTTAATCATTAAAAGATTCTCAATTTAGTAAAATTAAAGTCTCAAACTCGAACGGTTCCTTAAATGTATTGTGTTTGATTTCGTCTTATAGGAGGCACGACAGCAGCTCCTTTGTTAGCGGCAACTCATTATACGGGAATGGCGGATGCTCTAATTAAAGTATGGACGATGGAAGGAATCCGCGGTTTGTACAGAGGTTTAGTACCCGGTTTGTTTGGTGTCTCACATGGTGCTATTCAATTCATGACTTATGAGGAGATGAAGATAATTTACAATGGTTACCGAAAGTCTCCCATTGATGCTAAATTGGTAAGAACAACTATGATAAGTTTCATAGTATAGGTTATTCATGAATTTTTGGACTTGGTCTCATGAGTCGTTTTGGATTTTTTTAGGGCACTATGGAGTACTTATCGTTTGCTGCTGTCTCAAAACTCATTGCTGCAGCTTCAACATATCCCTACCAAGTTGTCAGAGCTCGTCTTCAGGATCAGCATCGTGCTTATGCTGGTGTGATGGATGTATTACGACAAACTTGGAGGTATGAAGGAGTTCGAGGCTTCTATAAAGGCTTAACGCCTTATTTAATTCACGTGACACCTAATATCTGTGTAGTATTTCTTATCTATGAGAAGCTTACAAGTGGCTACAACAGCGATGCTAGATTATGATTATGATGATTAGCTCGTTATATAACATTTTAGTAAATTGTTTTTACATTTAAAGCTTGATAGACGATACGTTTTTTGGGTTTTATTCCTTGTTTTTGGGACAGCCTTTTAACCAGTGTCGCAGCTCGTAACTTTTATGTACCTTAAAGAGCGTATAACTGACCTTTCGAAATTACATGGTATAATTTATTTCGTTCTGAATGATAGGGATATATTGTGGCAGGCCGATACTCGTTACTCGGTATCGAATTTTGTATATTTATTTCACTCGTTAATGGTTTAGCTAGTGAACTTTTGGTAATGCAACTGGTTCGAGAACGGCCTTTTAAATTGTGATATGTCATGTTTTCAAAAAAAAAGACGAAGGTCATTTTAGGTTTACCGCGTACAAATACGTTAGTGAAAAACGTCATTAGTAAAAACTAATGACTTCATGAAAGTATAGGGTCTGTTTGATATAGTATTTATGGTGTGGATTATGTCGGTATTTTTCCTATGTGCGACGAATCTTACGATTTTCATTACTTTACTGCGCAAATCTGACACAAGACTGATGTACTAGAGTTTACACTATACAGCATCTGCAATATTTATGCGTATTGTGATTTTGGCAAGTGCAGATTGAGTCATTATTATTATTAGCCTTCGTCTTCGCTGAAAATATGCATATCAAAACGTTACATAGCGGTAAGGCAACGATGCAAATTATGATACGCTCATTCCAGGACGTGAAATAAGCTTGTCTTGGCGGCTGGCCTGCAATAAGCAAGTAGCAACCACGTTAAACTTTTAAAGCATATCGTGGTAATTTTTATTGTGTCTTCCTAAATGACCATTGTTGTATACGTTCGTTAATTGTTAACTATGTAACATTCGTGGTTCCCTATTTTCCAAACGTTTTCCTGAATAAAGTCATTTAATGAACAAAGTGATGTTAACTTCTATACTGTAACATACACACCATTTATTTTTACGTGTGCAATTGTAGTTGCTACTTTTTTAGCAGGCCAACGGAAAGACAAGTTTAAAGTTCTGTCCTTTGTGTTTAGTCCCTATTGTGACCTATTTTTACCTTTGTTGCTATTTGATGTACAATGATGAGTACGCTTTGTTATTTCTTTGTACTATTTTCCTTTATTGTATTTCCCCTTACATCCATGTTGTGTCAATTGATTTCCTTATAATTAGGGTGGCACACTGTGTAGCAGATAAGGTTTCCTTTGTGCTTTCATCGTCAGTGTGGAATCGAATCTTCGAAAATTGATACGTGTGTATAAAATGTAATGCATACATGAACAAGCGTAGTGTACAATGACAGCGACAGCATCATCGCATTCGCATGACTTGAATCGGTTCTTTCTTCATTACCTTTACTCATGTTTCACTTGTCCCGTTTTCCAGTTTACTCTTTCAACGAAACAAATTCTTTTGAACAGTGAAGCTAATTTTTCACAGTATAATTTCAGAATAAGCAATAAAGGCAGACTTCTGGTCTGAAGGATGGCTGATGTCTTCTTTGACGTTTTGCGACATTTGACCCTTCAAATCATGTTTTCGTTTTTGTTGTAAAAAAAGATCAATAGTGTAATTTTAGGGTAACTGCTTTGGGTTGTAACTTGTAAGCATGACAGCTTCTTTTCATCTTCCAAGATCTCGTTACTAGGATCAATAAGTAGGGAATTGATAGCGCTTAAACCGGAGAAACTGACAAGTTTAATATATCCCGATTCCTTTATTTTCATCTGTTGACAGAAACGAAGGACTAGCCGGATTCTACAAAGGATTGGTTCCCAACATTATCAGAGTCGTTCCAGCCACTGCTCTCACATTTGTTGTGTATGAAAATATTTCGTGGTCTCTTAAAGGCTATCGGGACGCTGCAAAGGGTAATGGAGAAACGAGGAATAATTCATAATTGTCACATTGTAGAACAACAAATCGCCAAAATTGCAATCAAACTTACTTTGTAATTTGTAATCCTATGTCACACAATGTTGAAAAGCATACGTGAAATGTATCAACGAAATGAATATAATGCATTTACCATATAATTCTGTACTTGGTGTTCATTACCACCGACCTATTGTATTGTGATAAAAGGCATTGTCACTTGTTATGTTTCTAATTAAGGAGAATTACATTTTCTGAGTCTTGCGTCTGATAATTAGTGTCATGATTATGCTGACATCAGTTTGAAAAGTGTTTGTCTTATGTCGTAATGGTTAATTGCTGCAGAAGTTAATAACTTCTTTTTACCAAGAATGTATATTTATACTTTTTAGTGTCGCCTTGTTTGACTTTATGATGAATTTATTTTACATAGCATTAATGATGACGGTCGATGACGGTAACTGTAATAAAAAAATATTAAATTCTTGACTGAATGTCATATTGACTAGGAAAAGGAATGTTGTTTTACTTCTTCAACGTTTCTTTCATATCGCAACAGAATCTTGGAACTTGGAAGTAATTTGGAAGTTTCTGCTGCAAGTTTAAAGTTTGAAAGTTTCGCCTTCCAAACGTTATCAAAGTCCAATGTCATTACTCATTATGTTGAAGTTTTGTAATCATTTCTGCGTACTGAAGAATCAAGGTCAGGTTCTAAACATCATAACAGCAAAGCTTTCTCTGTATTAATTTAACTTTCAAACAATGTTCATTATTGATTGACAATTGATGATAATTGCACATGAATGGGTCATTGTAATCCTATCGGCTTTTGGTGACAAAAAACAAGGATAAAAGAAATACAAGATTAGATGAAGATGACACATAAAAACGTATGACTTTTGGTTGCACAGATAAAATATCGTTTTGGTCCCGACTCCCAATTCATATTGTTTTAAAGTGATATTTCTTTGTTCTGCTGTTACGATAAGATCTATACATCGAATACCAACTCCCACCGTCCCAACTCCCAACATAGGCGACCAGTAATGACAGTAACGTGCTCATCATCATCAATTTATTATAACTGTTTCATTTACTGGTCCTGCTTCCGTGTCTGGCACAAAAAATTACAATCGCGCAAAGTTATACTTTAGTACTGCTGCCCTTATTCGAACTCGAAGCCTTGTGACGGGCACAAAATTATTCATTAATAAAGAGAGCATTAAGTGACACTTGAAAAATGTCACAATCACAATGGCAAGTTGCATGTGTCCTTTTATAATCAGATCAAATAATGGACGTCAAACTGATGATGAACATTATGCCAAAGTCCCTGGTTATCATTTTGTCGCCTCGTTGATAGTTTACATGGACTCATGAACTGTCTCAGTCTGCCCTCGATCGACTTACTAGAGATTCAAGTCGTCAAGTACATTTCGCATGCAAGTTGCAAGTCTACTGCAAAGTGTACTACACTTGTATCTGCAAAAGTCCAATTAAGTATACGGAAGAATTAAAGTTATTCAGCAAACTGTTCTAAATCCTAATCCTAACTCTATAATATAACACAGCAAGACTAGACAATTGATGAACAACTCGGAACTGTTTCTGCTACTACTGACATATTAAAGAAGACGGCAAGGAACTCTTGTTTGTGCAGCTTACATACGACATAAAAGTAACGGTGCAATAACTGTCAGTCAGATAAAATTAAGTTTCACACGAACTTACGCATCATTGCACTCAAACATAACAAACAAGTATTTAATTTTATAATTCTTTGTAACCAGTCAGTCGTGTGTAACAGTTCATGCTTTGCGTATGTATGTTAAAGACCGATAGAAAACTCCTTTGTTCACTAATTGATTAGTCAATCCATACTATTAATTTGGTAGTAATTTGTGTTATCTTCTTGCAGTGAACAGTGCATCAAAGCCTAGTGAAAAGTGCAACTTGTGAAAAGTGCAACGCAATTTACGGGCAAAAATAGTAAAGTATAGTTGCCAGTTTGGACTATATAAGCAGAATTCTTTTCTGGAGAATTGCAGTTGCAAGTACTGTAAAGAAAATGGGTAGTAAATCTAATTCGTGTCAAGTGCTCCTGGCACTATTTCTGCTCCTGGGCACAATTCACGGAATAACTGCGGATTCGAATGGCAATTTTATGGTTGGAGTGGGCATTGCCGACGTGACGGGTCCATCTGCGGAGTTAGGAATGGTAAGTTTTGGAGGCTGCTGAAAGAGTTAGCAGTTGACAATCTTGTTCCATAATACACTATAGTCATAGTACATGTACCAAACTAGACTTTCAAGAAGAAATCGATCTATTCAATTCGACTAAAGGCAGTGAGAGCTCAGACCTTAGACGAATTGTCTGTAAAAATGGCTTTTTATGAGTATATACTAGTGTTTTCCCAGTCCGGAAGAAAAACGAATTAAATGAAATGAAATGAAGAACTTCAATGTTCTTTTATTAACATTCACATGAGTGGTTTCGAATGTCTGGGAAAGCGAATAGTTTTGCACATTTCACTAGATATGTATGCCGGTCTTTGTCACTTTCAATATTGTACCTTTGAATAATGGAAATTTCAGCAGACTATGAATTTTAATGAGCTTTTTCAACACTTCTTCTTGACCCAGATTACCATTTACTTATATATTTAAAAAATACCATGATACATGTTTTAAAAATGTATAGAAAGACAGATTGTCTGCAACGTTTTCCTATTTAAATAGTATAAATGGATAGGAAAATTTGAAAATGACTGAAATAATTCGCATTTTCAGATGGGATACGCCGCCTTGGGTCAAAATGCAATGGGAATTCATACTCGCCTGTTTGCAAGAGCCTTCATTTTTGCAGACACGATGCCGAATAGCGAACGGGTTGTGTTCGTATCGTCCGATATTGCAATGGTGGACCAAGCTATCAAAACGGAGGTAAAAAAATCGTTTACTGCATTGTCTACGTGTAAGAGTGTGATGTGTGAGCAATTGTCTCAATTTATAATTATTTGTCATTTTTTGCTTCAACTAAGAAGGAAAACAATGAAGCGCAATGTGTCTTTTGTTATTGTACATTTATGAATCGCTTGTTTTCGCTTGCTAAAATGGTTTGTTGAGGCACTCTAATAATAAGTAATAAGTACGCAAGCACCTATGAACTTAAAACACTTGTTATAGCCATAGCATTAGTTTCCTGTTTCCATTTTCCCATCAATTTTGTAATGCTACACCCACACTATGACACAATGCAGTTTTTGCTTGGTTACTATTATTTATATGAGGCACTGAGAAATATTTTAATTTCCGGTCCGGAACAATACAGGCTTGAATGTAATTTGCTATTTCATAATAGGGATTCTTTATCCAAGTGAGTTTGCTGCGTTTTGCGCTGTGCATGGCTTGTACGGTTTATTGTTTACGCAGTGTGGAAAATAGAAGCAATGACATTGAATTCGAATTTTCCGTACATAAATAAACCATGTTTGATCTTCAACTGCGCCGGAAAGAAGCAATCTTTTCCACTATATATTAACCATACAGCGCCTTTCTTTCAATTTCAATTTCAAAGAAACATTTCAATTATTCAATATATGTAATGTTGAACTTAGTAATAATTTTGTAAAATGAAGCAATCAAAGAAAACAACTTTGCTTTGATGCCGAAGACAAAAGCCAAACCGTCTTGTTGTTCACGGTTATGTGATTTTCTCATTTTGTGATTCACAAAAGTCGCAATTTACGGGTACCTTTTATGATGATGATGAGTTGTGAAAGTCTAGAGGTCTAGTCTAGACCATGTTGTTCTGTCGATGTCGTTATTTTCACTTAACTTCTGTCAAAACTACGAAAGTTATGTAACACAGTTCATTACGCACATTGCAGAAAACTTGCTTTGTCTTGCTCCCACCATGTAATCTGGTCTTTATAGATACTTCCATTGGAATCTAGGACAAAACAAGTTGCATTTTAGGAAACCCTAGAATTTTGCATTCAAAACAAAACGCTCGCGATTGCATAAACTAAAATCTTAGATTTCTGTTGTTTTTAATTTTGAAAGTTTAACGAGTTTTTCACTGAGTTCTCGATGGGAATGAAACAGTAAATTGGTGGAAGTAAAATTCCTGAAATCTGAAATCAGTTTTAGAATTTTACTAGAATTTTTTTTAAACCGATGCGTACTTTTCTGACAGTGTTGTCAACCCTGTTGTTCCATTTAGGCGACTTTGGTTCAGGAAATATGCAGGAAAACCAGTGCATTGTAAATGGATTTTTCATCCTTCATGGAAATTCATGGGGATTTGTTTACTTGTAGACAAGCAGAGAAGCAACGAAGCAAGGGACTTATTTCGATAAAAGCATTTTCATGAACCGTGAAAGTGACTTTTTCTAGTGCCTTTTCGTACTACGTTGTATCTTTTTTATGAGAATTACTAGCCTACATATCTCCATATTTGCATGTCTCCATCCTATATCTATATCCCCTCCTTTGGTGTCCTTTGAGTCGAGCATTCAGTGGGTTGATATGCACGCGTTTGTAAACAAAGTCGTGTCATTCACACTCAAAATAATGTTGCAGTAAATATTTATCCAGAATTGCATGCTTCTGCGTATATAATCAAGTTTACACAAGCTGGATCTAATTAACAAACTGAGCTTAATTTGCAAGCTTCTTGCTTTTAACCTTGTAAAGTTGATGAATGTGGTTGGCAATAGTCTTTCATCGGAAGATTATGTTTTCAACACTATGAAACGTGAACCGATGTAACGACGTAGGTTTCAGTGTATATAAATTGAAAAACAAAATCTGGAAACTTTTAGTAGTACATCGCACCGTGTTTAGACGTTTTAGAGATTGAAGTTGTAATGTGAACGTCAATGAGATGGATTGATGGATTACTCTATTAACGCTTACCAAATTTCCCCAGGGATGAACCATTTTGTCAAAAAGGTTTCAAAATATCTATGGATTAATGTCAAACCTGTCAAAATGTGGTTTATAACATGTTCCATATTGTGCATTTTGTTGTATAATGCGTATTTTGCTTTTTGGAGACCCTTATAAACTTCTAAATTGTATTTTAGGTCGTTCGTGTTCTCAAGAATCGCTTCGGTGACATGTACACGGCCCAAAACGTGCTTTTAAGTGGAACACACACACACAGCGGTCCTGGAGGTTACATTCAATACGTGCTTTACGGAATTACAAGCTTGGGATTCAATAGAGTCAATTTCCAAGCCATTGTGAATGGAATTGTTCAAAGTATTCAACGAGCTCATGACGACTTTCAGCAAGGAAAAGTTCTCATCAGTTTTGGCACTGTGAATGATGCAAGCATCAATCGTAGTCCATCTGCCTATGATAATAATCCCGAAGAAGAAAGGCGACGGTATGATTCTGCACGTTTATCATTTTTATTTAGTGTATTAAATGACATTATAGAAATGTCCGGTCGGACCCTTCAAAGCCTCAAAGTCTGTCGAATCCGTGGGTATAGGAAATATGATAGTCAAAACATCAATGCTTGCGACTATACACAGAAAACTTAAAATTACACGTATGATATCCCGCTGTGTTACAGGTTACAGTGTCACAGTACTACTGTACTACTGTACAAACTTTGAACTTCAAATAATTTCGTAATCGTAACCAAAATAAGTTGGTTCGTTTGACATGTTTGACACGCTTTTGTCGGCTGCTTTGAATTTGAAATGGATTTGAAAATTGCTTTGAGGGGAATTGAGAAAACTACAAACTGCCATACTCTTCGGTTTTTAGACGAGATAAAATAGTACCACAAAGAACCTTTAGATAAAGAATTCGAAAAACGTATATATTTGAGAGAATCCTTGTACATCCTTGTAGGATGTTGTATGTAAAATACGACATTCTACAAAGTTGTATAGATTCAAAAGTAATTTGATCTGAAATTGAAGAATCGTGATGCTTTCTTTTGCGTAATGTGGTGGTATCCTTGTTCTTGATTTTTAAAGTCCGTCACGAGAACAAGTCAGATGTGTTGTTTGCTTAGAATTGTTACCATTATAGTGTTTAGAGAAAGCCATTTTATAGAAAAAGGGCTATAATAGTAGTGTGTTCACGGGAAAATCATGTGAGTCCCATTTTATCGTTACATCTCTTTGTTATTTTGAACTTTCAGTTGGGGCAGTAACATCGACACAGAAATGGTACATTTGCGTATTAATGCTGCAGACGGATCTCCGCTTGGGTCTGTGAACTGGTTCCCTGTTCACCCAGTTTCCATGAATAATACGAACACTTTAATTTCTGGAGACAACAAAGGCTACGCTTCAATGCGCTTTGAATATCTTCAAAATCCGGATTCTCGTCCAGGGAAAGGCAAGTTTGTGGCAGCCTTTGCTTCCAGCAACTTGGGCGATGTGTCACCAAACACCGACGGCCCTAAATGTACCGAAGGTTCTTCAACTCCTGGAGCTCCTTGTAACTATTACACAAGTAGATGCCCTTCGAAACTCTTTCCGGGTTTGGAGTTCACGGAATTGTGCAAAGCAGCCGGACCCGCCGGACCCGATGGTGACATGGTGGAAAGTACAGAAATCATTGGAACCCGACAATTTAACGAAGCGTACAGACTTTTTAACGATGTAAACGCGGAAGAGCTCAGGGGCCCTATACAGTTTAAACATCAGTATGTCAATATGAGTAATTATGAAGTAAGTAAAAATTTTCAGTTTAAATAATATGAAATTATCCAAAGAAAATACACGTAGAAGTTGATAAAGCTATTGACCGAGTACATAAAAGGCAGACTTTAACTGTGACGCGTGCAAATAAAGCCTCAAGGGAATTTTTTATGAATGAAAACATTTTACTACAGAAATGAAACGGGTCACAGTGAAAACTGTTTGCCGCATGCTGTGATTTCCAAGAACAGATACGTAAAATGAAGTGAAAGTTCGTTGGACAGCTTTCTTCGTCTCAACGGGATATGTTGTTCTTCGTTGCTTTTCAATACGCAGAAGTCCATTAAATGTCTTTGAACTTATATACGGCACATATTAATTTATATACAGTTTTATTGTTGGTTGGAATTAGGCAATTACAGATTTAGTGAGTAGGAGTAGCTGCGTTATGGAGTTTTATTCCCATCTCTTAAATACGTATTACATTTAATATAGTCTTGAAATGATTTAAATTGCTTTAACGTTTAACAAGCAAAGTCGTTTACCTTTTCGCCTTGAGTTTTTTTGCGTTTACATATAAAACGGAAAAAAGGCATTTTCTTAGGGTGAAAGACCGTATAATGTAGTCGTAACAGCGAACAAAAGTGTACAGGGTAACGATCTTTGCACTAATAAAAACAAGCCAATTTTAGTACGTTACAGGGACATCCTTCGCCTTAGGTCTTTTCCCTGGTTCAGTTAATTTACCTTGACATGTCTATCATTGAATGTGCCATTTCCGTTATCCGC
>JABASF010003495.1:0-10134 GCA_019776145.1 Harlomillsia oculata
AAGTACATCATTTCAAAGCTTATCACTCAAAGGTAAAAGATAAACTTGTACTTTTGCTTCCTTGTGTGTCATAATCGGTTTAAACCACAACCTAAAATGTGTGCAAACATTCTGTCGAACGTTTCTGCAATTAACAGTCAACCGGTGTTATTTCATGTAGCATAATAGTGTTGTGGACCATAGGGTGCAACTGGAATTCACAATGGACTGGAAAACTTGGAAGATAAGTCAAATTTCTAAGATGGAAGACTGGGCACTTCTGCTTTGCATGTGTGATAAGAAGGTATAGTCGTCTTTTTTGTTTCGGATAACAGAATGAATTAAGTTGTTACTATATAAAATGGATGAAATGGACAATTTATATGCACCTTTTATAGATCATGGAGAACATTATTGCAAAATCTTCTCTGGTTGATATCAAAACACAGCGACAAGTTTGTCGTCTTTGGAACGAAGCTGCACGTCCGATCCTCTCAACAAAGGCCTATATCTACTTGCATTCTTACAGTCAAATTAAAGATGTGTCAATGAATTTTATTGAAATGTTTGACATGCAAACATTTCACAAGTTTCGCATTGGTGCGAATGTGAGCCTCACAGCTCCGGTGTTGATACAGTTTTTCTGTCGATTTGGAAGACAAGTTGTGTCTTTGAAACTGGACAGACTTCAACAATCTGACCTTCCTTATTTGCAGCACTTGTTATTTGAAGTTCTGCCGAATATTGAAGAGCTTTCACTGGATTCTTGCATCATTGATTCAAATGTCGGAATGTTACCAACTGGACAAAATCCCTTCTGGATGCCGTCATTGTTACAACTGAAACGTCTCAAAGTCCACATGCCATCAATTCAAGCCCCCAAATTACTGTGGGAACTTTTACATTCGTCTCCGAATTTGGAAGAGGTTGTGAGTTTGAGTCACCCACACTCGAATATGACATTGGAAGACATTGTTTTCCTAGCAAGACAGTACATTGACAATGGATGGATCGATTTTCTTGACGAATTAGTCGAACCAACACCAGTTTGTGATTCTCATCTTTGCTCATACATCTTATTCGACGATGCTTTACATTTGGACAGTCTTCAGAAGCTCAAATGCAAGCTCAAAGTCGGAGAAGACGCAATCAACAAACTGGAAGAAAAGGTATTTCCTTTGAAACTACTCGATTTGGAATTGGTGGGAAGAATTCAAGATCTGACGATGGACAGTCTCCTTCAGAGTCTGAGCAAAACTCTCGAAACTCTCAAACTACATTTTCATTCTACTGCTAAATTGACACAGCTCAATTGCTGTTCGGATCTCCCAAAACTGAGAAATGTTTATCTCGAAGGATTTCAAGGGTCCTTGATGTTCATTCAGCACACGCCAAATCTACACACGCTCACGCTGTGTACAGTCAATCTCGTTGAAATGTTTAACAATTGCAATCTGTGCGGTGTGTCATGTCCTACTTTACGTTCATTTAAAGTGTTCAATGAACTTTGCTCAGCCTGCGAACCCAGTGTTGTTGCACAGCTGGGGAAAATATTTCCTAACTTGATTTCACTGCGGTTAGAAAAGTTAACGGATGAAGGTCTCAGGATTGTATTTGGCAAGTGGCCCTTGCTGGAAGAACTCGAAATTGAATCTGGACTTTTCACTGATAAAGGAACTACTGGAATTCACCCGAATGCGTATCGCGTTATTTCTAGGGAACAATCGTACGATAGCATCAACCCTGATACATTCCGGGAAGCTTTGTACATTGGTCATTTAAAATGTAAGTTATTAATGAGAATAGATAGTTCGATGCAATTTTGCAATATAAATGATCATATATGTTTAATTAATAATTAAACACAACATTCACTTCTAACAGATCTAAGAAACTTGAAGATCAGCTCTCCGTCAATCACAGACGTGACGTTTCTGCTCGGCGTGGCTGGATGTCTGAATCTTCAGAAATTACACATTTTGGCATACGGGGTAACTATGATCCTTTTTTGGCTATACCTATACGAAACAATCCATAGTTTACCTTGATTATGATTCGATTTCATGACTTTTTTGCTCGATTGCCATTTTTGCAGATAACAGACAAGTCCCTATTCAAAATCCTGGGATTTATGAACCTCAAGGAACTGACAACGCAATATTGTCATCAACTCTCAGCAAAAATGGTGGAGTATGCCACAGAATACTTAAGAAGTAGAAATGTGGATGTGACTTTGAATGCCTATAAAGGACCAGTGAGTCGGAACCAATTAGTAGAATTCATCAGACGGTACGACCAAGCTCGAGTCCCACTGGTCAAAATCTCAGAAAGTACCATAAAAAAGTGGACAATGCGAACGCAACCCCAGCCGAATACGAAAGCTAAAGTATACAAAAAACGCGGACGCAAGCCAAAAAAGCGAAAGCTCACTTAGCTTTATGTAAATAGTCTCATCGTCTCATTTTTGCAAAGAATTGCGTGGTGTATAAGGTTTTACAAGTTTTACTATACCGTCTTACTCTTTACTATATTCGTCAGGTTTTTGTTGTTCGAGACGCTCAATTCTCCTTATGTGTTCAAAAATGACCTTGATTGTGGTGCGCACTTGAGCACTTGCGTGACAAAGAGTCCCGTCACTAGACGCTTCTTCTTATGCAAAATTGATTGTCGCGTTTCTTAATTATTCAGAGATCTAAGTCTATACATTGTAATTCTTTCAACCATGTTCTTAAATCATAAAACAAGAATATAATGTAGCTTTTAAGACATTGAAAATCGAATATTGGTTTCAAGAAAATGTTCAAAATTTATTTTTCATTAGGCAAGAAATGCACAATTTAACAAAACAAAAGTAAACAATAAAATTGAGCGTATTGAATGCCAAGCCAAATAAGGATTGCCAATTTTTCATGTTTCAAAATGACGATGCGATGATAAAAAAATTAATCCAGGATCCCAATGTCAATCACGTTAAAGATGGTGCGTCATGGTCGAATAGAAAATTGTTGCTTGTAGTCTGATGAAGGATTTAATAAGCAATTCTGTATCCGTGTTGTTCCACTGGTTCGAAGGTTTGTTCAATTCTAACTCCAGAGTTGTAGGCAACTGGAGCTGGAACGGCAACTGGAGCACCGTAGGCAACGGGGGCAGCAGCAGCGTAGGCAACTGGAGCTGGAGCAGCAGCGTAGGTCACGGCTGGAGCGGCATGGACAACGGCGGGAGCAACTGCCAATGGAGCAGTGCCTGCTGGAGTATGACCAAGTGCAACGGTGGCGACTTGTGGAGCACCGCAAGCGACGGCAATCACGGCGAAGAGGATAGCCTAATGGGGAAAATGACCAAAAAGTTAGCAAAAGCTTAGAAAATCGTAGAAAAGACTATATAAAACGAAAGTTCCAAATCCAACAGTCTCTTACAATTTTGGCAATCATGGTGATGATCGAAGGCAAGAAAGACACAGCCTACAAAGCAAAATGGAAGAGTTTTCTGAAAAACTTGGAATGAGAGTTACCACTTTGGTACCAGAGGCTTTTATACCGCCGTGTCACACAGTCTCACATTTCAAGGGGGAAATGGAGTACGATACAAATTGAATGTGGTAAGGAATTCCAGGTGCAAAGTCAACAATTGATCTTCTTGTGCTGACGTGTACTTTTTCACGTGCGTACTCATCTTCATCCCTTAAGTATAGGTTTCGATTCCTTCCAGATTCTAATCGCATGCATATTATCACAACGTGTGCTTGATACAAGGAATGATTAGTGGATAAGCAATAGACCACAACATCGCATCATCAACAACGCGCTGCGTGAAGCAGCAAACATGCAGAAAAATTGGTCTTTCCATTAATTTCCGGGTTAAACTTTAAGCCTTCTGCGATATCTTCCTTGCAAAGTTTTGCAATGTGTGTCCCTGTGTGCACCCACGTAAGCGGAGAGCTGTAAAATGACCAACTCTCTCACGTACATACGCAAAGGGAAAAAGATTTTGCAGAAACTGCCAAGTCATTTTTGTACTATCTCCTCCATGAAGTAACTTGAACGAAGAAGGAGGCGTTACGTCCACAAAAGTACAAAACTTAACTCTCGTAAGTCACCCAACAAAACAATGAATGTTGTTGTGTTCTCCAGTGCCTTACCTAACATTATTTACGTGTCTGGTTGTTTTGTTGTGTAGCAGAGCAGACCATTCATGCGTCAACTACTACTAAACTTGATTTGATGATATGAGTATGAATTGAGAAACTCCATTTGGTCTCATACCTATACTAAAACGCTAAAGTGTTTATGCGAAAATGCGAAAAATGAATTTGCAAACACAAGGTCGACTTCTTTCAAGTCTTTACTGCCACACTTGCTGCCGCGTTTGCTGCAATTTTTCTCTCACGAAACGTGTGATTAATTGAATAACGACATCACATTACACAAATAGCAAATCGTGTTATACTAGTTGTACACGATGTCTTTTTGTTAACTTATTGTCTCATTTTAATTGCTGAATAGCTTAGATAGTTTTCATGTTTTATCGTGGGCCAGTTAAAGTAGATGGAAAAAATGGGTACAACAGTTAGAAAAATGCATGAAATGCTGATTCACATCGATACATTCAAACATTCAAAACAGTCATCATAAGTCTCATAAGCGTCAGAAAACAATGTTTTCCTTCAAATCCCTACGTCACACTATGTCAAATGATCCTAAAACTAAGATTTCTTGGTATAGAAAGAAACCTAACCTAACCTAAAGATGCTGGAAAATGATTAGATTTCCCCAGAAAAATGCAGACGTTGAAAAAAGTGACCCGAATGAATGTCGATATTTGTTCACGTGTGTGTGTTTACAAACGCTAAACTCAGCTTAGCCGGATCAGCGCTAAGGTTTTTTTTTCTCACTCTTGATCCTTCCTTCTTTGGCCTGGAGAAGAATTGGAATTTTGTTTTTGTCCATGAACATTCGTGGTTTCCAGCACACAAGAAAGAACACATACACGTAACGAAGTATCAAAGTGTAACTTTGTTACGCAGTTTTAACCGCTTATCAGAATGTCATTGTGGAGGACAATTTATTGTCGATTTGAGTTCGGACGACGCAGATGTGTTTGTTCATCGAGAGAAACGGGATAAACTGGATCAATTTACAGAGCTAAATTTAATATAGTTTTTACACTTGCTTTTTGCTTTTGCCAATTTCTGCTCACTGTACGCGTGAATCATCGGGGAATTAACTTGAAAGGTATAGTAAACCTCATTAGATATTGTGTTGCGTAATTCAGTTTTTCGGCGTTGGGTTAGTGAATAGTACTCGTAATAAAATATATTTCATTGTCATTTTATAGGCAAATGTAAAGGTGACAAGTGACGAAACAGTCAAAAACAGCTGCTGAAAATGAATTCTGTAGGGTGTGGCTTTTCTCCTCGCTGGAGAGCAGGACGACAATTCAATAATGTTCCTTTGCATCCTTTGTCTATTCCGCATGTGAGTATTTTTCGAAAGATTTTGGAAATATTTGAAGTGTATATTGTGTATTTGACGTAAGAAGTGAATTATAAATGAATGTTGCAGGTACTGGAGCTCGTGATGACGTACACAACGCTGGATAATTTGCGTTCATGTCGTTTGGTGAATCGTCAATGGAACAGCGCTGCTATTAAATTGTTTCAGTCACGTGGGAAAATCTTATTGGACGAGTTTTCCAAGTTGATTGCATTTTGTGACGACGATGCAAATTGGTCGCTTGTGGACATTTGTCCCAACTTTTGTCTTGTGAATGCAGATCAATACATTTACTTGTTGAGCACACTTTTGGCTCAGTTTGGACCGAGAATGAAATCCTTGGAAGTGCACAGCAGGAAGCATTGTCGCTCTGGGACTGAAGCTGTTTTGCTGGACATTGCCAAACATGCACCAGCTTTGGAAGAATTGGCGTTGTCTGGAGAAATTTCAATGCATGGTCAACATGAAGTCCCAATGCAATTGCATCCGATGCTACCAAATATTCAAAAATTGCGATTACATTTCTGTAATCCTGCAATGCCTACAATGCGAACGAGGCTCATGGCTGTTGTGTACTTTAAGGATGTGTTGGCTGCCGTGCCAAACGTTACTGATATTTGCTGTACTGGCTTTGATTTCCAGTTAGCATTTCTTCATCCGGTGATTAGTCGTCGAGATTTTACTTTAAATCATTTGACCAAGTTGGATATGAATTTGTCTATGAATAATGGTCTTTCCGAATTGGCCAATAAGCGATTTCCCCTTACAACCTTGGCGTTCCGAGTTTCTCACCAAATCACGTTAATTGATTTGCACAAATTGCTTCTCACTTGTGGATCCACACTTACCAACATTAGCATTTGGTACCCTCAAGAATATTCACATGTCGCAACTTCCTTTCCTAGCAGTAGGGCTTTGACAAAATTGCGTTGTCTCTATTTGTCTTACTTTCGAGGGAATTTGTACTTTATCCAAGATTTGATCTCACTCAAATTGTGTGTTGTGGAAAATTCTACATTCTATGAACCCTTTCCATCTGGAGACGAGCATAATGGCTTTGTGATGCCTTCAGGACTCAATTTCAAAATCATTGTAAAATAAATTGTGTATACAACCACTGCATTATGACTTTCACCAAAAATCTCTCTGATTCGTTCTTAATCATTTCTTATTAGTCATGGTCACACTTGTATTACCCATACTTACTCATACTGAACTAAAATCACAACGTAGTTCACTTAAGAATTACTTGGTTAAAATTAGCAGATGTTTACGTAATGGAGTTGAATGCATCATGCAGCTGAGAGTCTGCAACCTTTGCCGTGAAGCGTAGAATTCTATTTTTAACTGGATTTTCACACGTAGAAAATAGCAGTCGCCAAGCAGATCACATCTTCAGTGTTTACCAGGAAGGAAGCGTACAAGGAGACTTTTTCGAGATTGTGTCTTTTTTGCAGAAAAAAAACATTCGTAAAAACAATATGGCAAACAACAAACACACTAAAATACTTTTGTACGCTCATCCCCATCCATTGCTGATTCCAACGGTTAGTTTAATTAGTTTAATCTACTTTAATTTAGTCTTCCTACTCATCTGTTTTGATTCGAATTTAATAACGTTAACAGTAGTGAAAGGTAAGGTGTTACACATAATTTGCATAACGCTTGACACTTTCTTTCCAGATTGCGCAAAAGATTCTGAGAGCAGTCCCACATGAAAAACTCAAAACTTTTCGTTTGGTTTGTTCTCAATGGGATTACGAAGCGTCTCGTCTCCTTCGACATAAAACGTTAATTCGACTTGTGACTGAAGACCAAGTTGCAAAATATCTTCGATTTCTCCCAGACAATTGGTGTTGTCAAAGTTTTGAGTTTGGCCCTGAAGCACCTTTACCCAATCCAGTCGTTCAAAGATTTTTCAATCAGCATGGGAAATGCATCAAATCCTTAAAAATTCATAGCGCACAATGGAATGGCTTTCTCTTGTGGACCATGTTATTTGAACAACTCCCGTTCCTTGAAGAGCTGAGTCTTCACATTTTCGTTCCAAAGTATGGACATTTCCTTCCCGATTTTTCGTTTTCCAGAATCTTACCAAACATGAAATACCTGAAACTCAGTTTCACAGTCGTGACTGTTGATTACTATTGGTACTTGAACCCAACTTTTCTCCGAGAGTTCTTTCAAGTCATGCCGAATTTGGAAAGGATCTTTTGTCCGAATTGGCCAACTGTCATTCCTCCAGCTACGAACGTGGGAAGCCTTGTGTTCAACACAATTTTCATGCATGATGATATTCAATTTAAACGTCTCACTCATCTGCACATCAACTGCAACGTTGACAATGACGATTTGGGACGGATTCAAGCCAAGTGTTTCCCTTTGAAAGAATTGTGGCTTGAATTAGAACCTGACGTTCAGACCATGACTTTGTACAGTTTGCTGAAAAGCATGGAAACAACGTTGACGTCATTAGTCCTGTCGTTCCCTTATGATTACGTGAGTGATTACTTGGACGATTTTCCTGGATTGAGAGGATTGAAGTATCTGTGTCTGCATCGGTATCAAGCACCTCTTGCAAGTTTGAATGCAGTCATTCATTACCTCCCGAGTCTCAAAACCCTGGTACTCAATGACGTGTATTTGACCGACGTGTACCCGGAAGAAGAAGAAGAGGAAGAAGAAGAACCAGAAGTAGAAAACGCAGAAGTTGTAATTGGTGATTTGGATGATGCAGAGATGAATCAATTCGTTCCCGTCGTACCTAATTTAGATGACTGTAACCCGCAGCTTGAAGAGCTTTACATTGAAGAAAAAACGTATACTCCCATTGGACGGATGTTAGCGTTGGTTCGCTACTTCCCCAACTTGAAAAACCTTCGGTTGCCCGATGTCAATGATTCCGTGCTACAAATCATTTACACGGGACTACCCGAACTTGAAGACTTGGTGGCTATTGGCAAGTTTACGGATGCAGGAGTCACTGGGATTCCCTTGGACATTTGCAAAGAAATTTATCGCGAGGAAGAGTCTTTCCCTGAACACCAGGTGCGACGTCTCCGGGTTTTCCCATATATTGGCAACTTGACAAGTAAGCGAGTTGAAATTAGCAGTGTGGAACACATTTTATGTATCTGGTACTTTTTTGGCTGACTCCAATACTATATGAACTACAACTGTCTGTTTATATCTCAAAAAATAACTGTCTTATTTGTTATTTTTTTCTCCATAGGATTGAAGAGGCTGGAACTTGACTCTAATGAAATGACGTACCTTTCCATTTTACTGGGAGTTAATGACTGCCAACTGCTAGAGAAACGTAGGATTTCATCCAATTTGGTTTGTCTCCTATGAGAATCATTTTCCTCTTTTTCTATTCATGTCTTTACAGATTACACCTGTCAAAACTGACTTACGAATCCATTATATCATTTCAGATTCCTCGGCAGTAAAGCTTCAACTTGAAGCACGGCCCTTTGCGTTTCTTCGGCAGAAAGCGCTCAGTTGTTTTTTGCATAGAAACTTACTAAGCTTTCACGTAAAGTTTCTTAATGATTAAGACCTGAACATTTCACCTGTTTAAAAATATCATCATATTTTAAAGACATTTTAGAACTTTGTTAAATTTAAATAGTACGTATAATTTCATGTACTTCCTGTGCATCTCTTATAGTAATATTAACAGCAGTTAGGGAGTTTTTTTATATTATGATAAAATGATATGATAATGCTCTGTGTAATTACATGAACATCAAGATCAATCTCGTGAATAAATGTGTATTAAAAGGAAACCAAAACCAAAACATCATTTTTTTGTTCTACAAACAGAAACATGAAACAGAATATAAAAAATAAAATACACAAGACATTCAAATCAAACGAACCATTTGATTAAACATAACGTTATGACTTTTTCATCTTTGCAACAATAATGCAAACGTCGCAAACGTAAAGTGAATTTTCGTAAAGACACTAAAATCATAAAATCGCTTCCTGTGAAACCAGCCTTTCATGTTTTTGTACAAATCAACAATCGAGAATTTCGAGAATCAGGAAGTTGAATGTTGAATTTGTTCACTTCTTAATGTAGTGACGACAAATGAAAAGGCTATTGTTGTTTGAAAAGGTTATTCTTCCATACGATAACTTCCAGGTTACATGTAAGCATGACCTAATTACGATCTGTATTAAACCAGATGTACGAAGTTTAGTTGTGGGTACTGAACACCTGACGACTGACTAACAATCCTTAACAGTTCCATAAAGTGCAGGTATGAATGCGAAATGGGTGTTGTTGCTAACCGTGTGCCTACATTCGGCAAATTGTTGGGTGGACGATGAGCCAGAAGAAAGTCAATTTATAGAGAAACGAGATTCGGTACTGTAATTTAACGTTATCATTGGTTATATAATAAATATAACAACAAAGCTCTTCATGTGCATACTTTGTTATTTTCATATAGGAAAAAGAAGCTGGAGGTCGAACCGCAGACAAAGATGGTATACAATTGATTTTTCTTGGCATTTCGTGTTTTCCCCATTATTAACTATTATTATTACGTTTAATAGGAAAATTTAACGGAAAGTACAATGGTGATTGCTCTGAAACCATGTTGCTCACATCAAGGAAACCTTCCAAAATTGAACCCGACAAGGACGAAAT
>JABASF010003496.1:0-10127 GCA_019776145.1 Harlomillsia oculata
ACATGAATGCTACAAAAGATAATACGACCAAGTCGCCAACACCTGCTTTAATATACAATAAATCACCGTCACCTACCCCGGTGACGTACAACAAAACACCGTCTCCAACTCCCGTTAGTTTCAATAAAACACCGTCTCCAACTCCTGTTAATTTCAATAAAACACCGTCTCCAACTCCTGTTAATTTCAATAAAACACCGTCTCCAACTCCTGGTCGTTTCAATAAAACACCTTCCCCAATTCCTAATAACTATATGAAAACGTCGTCCCCTTCGCCGATTATTAGCAAGGCTTCTCCTGTCGTCAACAATGGGACACCTGTCATTCCGCCACCTGCGGCATTTACTTCAGATGATATAGAAGAAGACAGCACAGTTCAATCGGGTGAAACCAGCCATTCGGAAGGACTGATCACCATTGAGATCACTCCGGAAATGGGGTTATGCGCTCGAGCTTTGTACGATTACCAAGCTGGTAAGTGGTATTTCACTTCTGTGTGTCAAAATGTCATTGTTTGTGTTTACATTCCATATGCATTATTTAATTTCAGCCGATGAATCCGAAATCACATTTGACCCCGGAGAAATCATTTCCAACATTGAACGCATAGACGAAGGTTGGTGGGAAGGATTGGGTCCCAAAGGAACTTATGGACTCTTCCCTGCAAATTATGTTGAGCTCCTTAATTAAGACAATTTGTCAAAAAACTAAACAATCATACAACGGGTGAGCGTGTTTTGAAGTTTTCTTTCCCAAGCGGAAATTATGCAATACAAGAAAGATAAGATTTTAGACGATAAAATTACAGGAAAGTCGATAAGATGACTATAAAGACTTTAATGGTTGCATCGTTGCATGAGCGGAACAACTCCATGCTAATTGGAAAGAGTGGCAGCAGTTTTACCAGTTTTTTGCCTTAGATACACTTACTTACACTCCTACGCTGCTGCTTTTGCAGCATCAAGTAGGTAGATTTTAGAAGCAGGTTTAGATTAGTGCAGTTAGCAAAAATTAATGTAATTTCTAAGGATATCTATGATTAGTTCCTCAATTCAGCGAGTCTTTGAAAAAAATTATAAAACAATCACATTTATTGACAATTTTTGGTATGTAAAAAGTAACTTATAAGCAAATGACTGCAATAGTAACTTCAGTTAATGTTTATCTTTTAGTAAATAAACTTTTTACACAATACGAATGTTAGGCAAAATAAAATCTGATGAAATCGTGTACCTATAAAATGAAAGGTGCATAATTTCATTTTTAAAGGTAAATGTTGATGTTTTTAAAATAATATAATGTGATTGAATTCATGAACAAGCGCGGAGCGCGATGATTTTTAGAAAGGATATACCAGAAAAGTTCTTACGAATGTTCTTATTATGCAATAATAATGTGAAAGTAAGTGAGTCTTAAAAAACTGCCAAACATTGTAAGGTTTAGAAATACATATTATTAGCAGCACTGTTCTGCAAACACTGAGCGCGTCGTAGTGTAGAAGACATTAAACCCAACTTGTGCAATTGAAATGAAATTTTCCAATATTGAAACAAACAATCAAAGTTAAACTTACGACAACGAAAAGTTTGCGTTTTATTCCGTGTAGACAGAGTTCCATTTTACTTGTCTTATTGCAACTAATACGACTGATTTCAACATTACCTGGTTTATTTTTAGTGAATTTAAGGTTTATGTGTACTTAATTTTATTTGTAGTTATTTTAAAGGAAATTATTGTGAAGTAGCATAGTAGTAGCTACTGATTACGTTTCCAACTTTTTTGTGTAATTTTATAAATTAAGCAGTGGAATTCTTTTAGACTACAGATTTTTAACTTGCAATATTAATTGAAACAACGAGTACTTTTAATTTATTAAGGACAACGAACTGTTGTGAATTTATACATCACATCATTGATTTTTAGTTGAAATGTCCACTATATAATTTCAAAAGGGAATATTTACTTTTATTATGTTATGTTTAGTGTTGACAATCCATGAATGTTGAAAGATCTGCAGGTCGTTCGCTTGGATTCTGGCAACCTGTATTAAGTTTGTGCTTGGTAGTTTAAAGTTTTAAAGCAGGTTCTCAAATCTCAAACCAAGAAATCAAGTTCAACTGGAAGTGCAAACACTAATAACACGGTCATGTCAAACGTCAAACCAAAACCATCTAGCAGACAGACGAGCTTCCGGAATTAAATGAAATTGTTATTACCCTTCATTCGGAATGTCAATAAAGCAAGCCAAGTAAGCATTTGAATACACAAAATGTCTGTTTGTCGTTTTGTCATGCGTTTAGATTCATTTGGCGTCCTCATTTATAGCAACAGCGAGTATACAACATGACAACGTAGCGTTTTTAAGTCACAGTCACACTTCAAAAGTTCAACCACCACCTCATCGTTCGTCCTAGACGAATTGACGATAGACGACAAATCATGTTGTCTTGTTCTAGAAGTACTCTGAAAGGAGTAGGCCAGTGGCCAGCCAGTATCGGTAGCCGTAGCTAAATATTTATACTTTGTTTAATTGCATCGACGTCTGCTTTCGCAAACACATTACGACTTCTTCAGAAAGTAATTA
This sequence comes from Harlomillsia oculata, assembly GCA_019776145.1. NCBI lineage: Eukaryota > Metazoa > Arthropoda > Collembola > Entomobryomorpha > Oncopoduridae > Harlomillsia > Harlomillsia oculata. Next base: position 2,585 of record JABASF010003496.1, read on the forward strand.
ATCATTTACTGCTCTTAGGCTTTCACATTCGTCATTTTGAATTGCATTAGAATGACTACGTAAGTAGTTAGTGTCGCAATTACCTGAAATTGGAAATTATAACACACCAATTAGTAGAAATACGATTTGTACAGATAATAATGGAATCGAATATGTCGGAAGGTGGAAAGACGATTTGAAAACTTACTGATGTGATGGTTCGTCGACTCAACGTCAAAAAGTTACATGGACACACGCTGAATGGTTTGTGACTTAAACCTGTCATTGTAATCTGCATCTGCTGATGTCATACAATTAGAATTATAGCATGAAAAGATTAATGGAAAGAAGTTACGAAAATAATGTCAAACATTCTTCCCACCGTTGTTATTAGGTAATCCGCTGAAATGCCGGTGGGTATGGATACAGATGCTGACTGAAGACAAAAGGCTAGACGATGACATTGCTCTGTCAGTTTGGCTGCTTCTGAACTTAAATAATATAAGATTCCACAGTACAAGAAACTTAAGTAAAATGGACAGTAACAACGCTACAATTTCTCCATTCATGATCCAAGTTATCGTTCCAAAAGTAACGCACACGATGGATACAAAAATGTTTGATACTTCAACTAACAGATTAGGACCGAAGATTTCATTATATTCCATGATGTGCATCTTCAAAAGGGATATATTCCCCAGCAACCTTTCTAAATGAAAATTGAGCACTTCTGATCTCTCGTTTTGCAATTCGACAATCATTTTTAATTGCATCTGCAAATTCTCTGTGAGATAGCAGTAAACCCTGAGGAAATATGTGTACAAAAATGAAGAAGTGACATGAAATGTTCCTTGAAACGTACTGAACATCCATGGAATAGTTTTCCATGCTTCAAAATCCGGTTCCACATCCAAAGTTGTAGGTTTTGGATGTATACTTAATAGTACGAAAAAGATTGTATAGAAGAGTAAAAAGCACACTACATTGGCAACAACAACAATAATGAGTTCTCGCTTAAAACTCTTCGTAATCTTGCTCAAAGTAATTGGTTGAAGTTGAGATATTTGATAAAATGATTTCATGAAATCAAGGTTCTTGTTCCAAAAATGAACAAACCGTTTACAGTAGTAAATGCCTCGAAGTCTATGAAAAACAGTACAACAGGAAAATAAAAGCAGTTGCGCCATAGCACTGTAAGTTTGAGCGCTACTGTCATTCCTGGTCGCGATGAGAAATGAGTAGTAGAAATTTACACAGATGAATGTCGAGTAAAACGTTGCAACTATTAAAAGGAAGCTGTAAAAAACTGAAAAACTGAAAAATGAAAATCCCACTTTCTTTCCTTCGTGTGAGCTTTGGAAAGTCACGGGCAAGTAGCCCAGCAAACGTGAACAAATAATAGGCCAATGTGCCGCTGTCAAAAGTTCAGATTCCATATTGCTTCTAATGTTCAATAGGTTAGGTAGGTAATGTAATGTGCCAAAATCATTGTACGATTACGATTATAAGATAATTAATCATTCAATTCATATGATTGAAAACGCATACTTTATTACGTACACAAATTGAGTCTCAAATTGTTGACAATCTGAATTAGACATGATGTGCCCGTGCGATCATCAGCCTATATAATGTAAATGGCATGCATAATATATTTTTGAAGGTAGACGCAGCATTTTTCATCGCTAAAATGAATGCATAAATAAAAAGGTCAAACTGAGAAGTCAAGTGGTGACCATACGATCTGAACTCGAACCAAAATGATTGTAGCATGGACGCTGACTCTCGAGATGAGATGAAATGCAAGGATTTTTGGACGGAGGTCTCGAGGTCGAGGTCTTGGAAGAAGAACAGCGGGAAACATTAGAAAACAAGATGGAAGAATTGCGAACTAAGCTGGGAAATGAGCTGACAGAGAAGTTGCAAACCTTTCAAATTGATTGGAAGATGGATTAGAAGAGCAGTTGCAGGATATGCGGGACTGGGTGTAGCGAGATGTGGAACAAGAGTTGCAAGTTGCAACTCGTGCTAGCGGAGTTTGCATCTGAACTTGCAGATATTCTCGAAAGTGTAAATCGAGACTGACATGTAAATTCATTTGGAAAAAGTAAGTCCAGTTTACATATTCTGACAAAATTAAATGAATGCTGTATCAAGTCAGTATCAAGTATCAATAAATTCACGAATGAAAGTAATAAAACACATAATAAACCGATAGTATATCTTTGTAGTTTGTACATTACAATCACAAAATACATAATTATGATTTAATTCATTATTTTTGTACGACTGTGTGGATAAACAGGAATTATAATTCATTACAATATTAAATAAAATTCATATAAGAAATCACTTCTCATCATCTGCAATCGTCATTTGGTCAATTTCATGGTCATGGTTTCTTGTTTCTTGTCGGCAGCTGAACTTTCACCTGCTATATTTCATCATCAGATGATGATACGCCTCCATCGGTTCCATCGTCATATTCAGATTCTCCCGGTTGCTTAGTTTCTTCTTCTTCCTCCACAGTGCTATGATATTCCTCGTCATCCTCGTTGTAGTCTGAACGGATGTCACTGTCAACGGTTTCAGCGCTGGATGTAGCGTCAACTGCGTCGCTGCCATTGTCTACGGTGTCGTCGTCTTCTTCTTCCTTCTTCTTTGACTTTAGTCTTTTCTGCAGATATTTAATGACGAGTTGCGGGATCTTCACTTCACAAACGATTGCGGAAACGAATTCCCTGCACTCAGTTTCCTTCCACTGGACCAAGAATTGCTTCTTTCCATTCTCGTCTTTGTGATCTCCGACAATTGCGACAGGAGTAAAGTTCCGCCTGAAACCATCGTCCCTCTTGTTCTATACATCAAAATTTCCGTCAATTAAAACCTCATTATAATTTTTTTTAAACTAGATTTAACCTGAAACTAAAACTATCAGTGAGAATCTGAACTTACATGAACTTTCGGAAACCGCTTGTAGAAATCCTGACATTCGAATTGATTGATGAGTTCGAGACAGTAATCCAAATTATAGACTGGTTCCCAACTGTCGAACGATGCGTCCCATCCTTCCCAGCGGACCAAGTACAAAAGTTGTCCATTTTCTACTTTGCGTCCATAGATTTCCTGGATTGGCCAATCGTATGGTTTACCGAACAAACGATACTTTGGCTGCCGTTTGGGCTTTCTCGGTGATTTTTTAGGAGCCATTTTCTCGTCAACTTTCGTTACCTTACGTTTAAACCTGCTTTCGTAACCGTAAACGCCAGAGCACAAAAACGGATAAGACCGTCTTCTAAGGACGCCACAACGCAAGTAACGTAATCGCAGAATTTCATTACCATTTTTACGTATAACACGCCGTGCTCGAACGTGGGTTAAACGTTGCGTGACGTCACAATAACAATCAACAGACTTTAGTTTCAATGTGCCTTATTGATTTTAATTAATTGCTAATTAAAAGTATTACAATTGATGATAAAGTCGCAGTATGTCATTTTATCGTAAGAGAAGGAGACTAAAAGTTAAAAGGGTTCGTCAGATTTTATGAATGAACTAAATTGCAAATGGACATTTATATTTTTATATACGGTTATTCACATATTCTTTGGAAATTCATTGCACATTCAAAAGGACAAGTCCATATAACATTCAGGAAAGGACTAATTTTATTTTATGTCAATATGAATTGGAAAACAGGAATCCTATTTTATAAAAAATGTTTTAATGTAACAGCACACATTATATTCAAATTCAAGTTCAAGAATTGGAATCATGACATAACATTAGAGATCAAACAATATGGAACATATACCATAAATTTACATAAATAGGGAAACAGGGTTCGTGCGAAAACGTTTCGCGATGCGATTTCAGTACCATTTTTATTTCTGTACGGGCTGATAGTGAATAAATGAGTTTCTGAAACGCAGCGAGAAAGCTATAGGTTGACTTTATTACGCACATATATTACGATTTACAATGAACATTAACAATCCGTAATAAGACGGCATCTGCACATCATCGAAAGAGCTTTTATAATATAATAGCTGAAATATGGCACTCTTTGTATGTCATTCTCATCCCTTCACCAGAAAAGCATTTTTTCGGTATAAGTAAGACAACGGTTTCATGAAAACTTTACTTATATACAACTTATACTCACACTCACGTGGCTTCATCATTCATCTTTATCATAAACAATAAAAATCTAATTAAAGGTTAGTTGAAACGGCTATATTGCAGCTGATAGTGAATAAATGAGTTTCTGAAACGCAGCGAGAAAGCTATAGGTTGACTTTATTACGCACATATATTACGATTTACAATGAACATTAACAATCCATAATAAGACGGCACCGGCACATCATCGAAAGATCTTTTATAATACAATAGCTGAAATATGGCATTCTTTGTATGTCATTCTCATCCCATCACCAGAAAAGCATTTTTTCGGTATAAGTAAGACAACGGTTTCATGAAAACTTTACTTATATACAACTATACTCACACTCACGTGGCTTCATCATTCATCTTTATCATAAACAATAAAAATCTAATTAAAGGTTAGTTGAAACGGCTATATTGCTTCGGCATGCATGTGTATTTAACGGATTACATTGATTTCGCATATTTTGCACTTTCTCATTGCATTACTCCAATACAATACAGGCCATTTAGCTATTTTCCATCCTATTCTAAAGCTCAAGCACCATTCAATTGTAAAAAAACAATTAAGATGACTGTGAAAACGCCTACTTAATTTAGACAATTAAAATACTAAGTTGTTGACATTCTGAATTGGACAAGGACGACTAAATATGTTGTGTAAGTGGCAATCATCTGCGAAACATTATGCAATTTTAGTAATGTCAATAATTTTAATGATAATTGAAAATTGATAACTGTACTTTGCATACCGAAGTAACCATTCTGCGATCTAGAGTGAAGAAATTGCAAGGGCACACCGAAAATGGGTTATTGCTTAAGGTTGTTACTGTCATGTGGATCTGAATAATGAACAAAAGAAAGTTTACTGCACTGCTAAATATAAAGCGGTAAATGATTGAACAAGGAATCGTCAAATACTACCTTTGAGATAGCACTAGGAGACAAATCAGATAAAGGGAAAGCTTGCAATGAATAAACAACGTCTTGACATCCAGATTTCAAACGACTCCCTTCTGACGAGAGTATGAATAACGCACAACAATATAGAAAGAAAAAGTCGGTCGAAAGTGAAATAGTATTTTTCATTCCCACGGAAAGCCAGTGAATCATTTCGAACGAAAATGCCAAAATTGTTGTAAAAATGACAGAAACTTCAATTAGTAAATTAAGTCCAAAGACGGTATGGTATTCGTGAACCAGGACTTGTATTGTATGCAAATTGTCAATGGACTTGTAAAGATGATCTTCTGCATCAATGATTTCAGTTGGTGTAAGTGCTCGGGTTGCTTTAGAAAGTTGAAGCTTCACTTTTGCAGTTTCGATTCGAGCTTTGATATTACCAAGAAATGAATTGTACATTCTCAGAAAAAACAAATACCAAAACGAGGACGTAATATGAAATATTTGTTGGGAGGAGCTGACTATCCACGCACCAAACTGAACCCATGATAAGACCAGTAGTTCACTTTTATGATTCGAGAAAACTGTTACAAGGACGACTCCGGTGTAAGAAGTCAAAATGCAAAAGCTAATGTAAATCATGATAAAAACAAACTCTTTCTTGAAACGCCTTTTAGTGTTATACAAATCTAGTGATTCATTACATGGATTCAACAACGTGACATTCAGATTCCAGAAATCTATAATTGATTTTCCTCTAAGAATCCCTCGTATTCGAAAAATTGTAGTGGCAATTCCAAAGGAAAATACTTGTGTAATCGATGTATAAGCAAATGTGCGTTTTTCAGGGTATGAATGGGCAATGTTTAAGTAAAATACAATTCCCATTGCAACCGTAAAATTGGAAGCTAAAATTAGAACAACTGAAATTATCACTGGCACACTGCAAAAGCTGAAACTTAGAGATTATGGCGTTATGTTTTTTAGTTTTCGAAAGAGTAAGGGGCAAATAGCCGAGTAAACGTGAGCACAAAATGGGGAAAAACGCGACTTCGATCAGATTCATATCAACGTGAATTTTGGATTTTCTGATGTCACTTCGTCACTTGAAATTGAAACGGCTCTTTTTAAAAATTAAATATAACGTTTAGTTCTGCTAATGCTCGTTCAATGAAGTGCCCAAATTAAACTAATATCCATAAAATATTTCCGTTTGCACGAAGAATTTGAGAAATTACAACACTCCTAGCACTTGTGAAAAGTCAATCATCGAAAGTATAGCGTCAATAAACGTTCAAGACTTTGAATAGTCTTGAACGTTTATTGAGACTGTTTATCCAATATCTAATTCAATTAGGCATAATCAGAGTGATGGCCGATGACTGATGATGATTACACAATGTAAACAAAGAATCATTTAAACATTAGATTTTTCTACTGTTGAGAACAACAATTGTATAAGAAATAAGTACTTCGAAAAAGGACTTCAGTTGTGTTGACCTTGATGACAGAAAAATTCCCTACTCTGACACCAAAGGGGCGAAGTGACCACATCAAGCGCTTTCCCAATTTATAACCCTTTCCTTTTCGAAATGGTAATTTTGTCAAAAATGTTTTCGCTTTGTGGCTTATAATGTGTATGGGTGCAGCACACAAGAATATGCTAAGGGTCATGACAATCACTGTGATCAAGAAGAGAGCAAACGTGTACGTTACAAGAGAATCCAACTCAGTTTGCATTTTCAGTAGTGCAACGGACATACCAACCAAAATAGCTGACAGAGCATTTAAGATGCTAGGCAAGATTATCGGAGCAAGAATCTCATTTAAGATTCCATTTTGCATGTACNTAAGATGCTAGGCAAGATTATCGGAGCAAGAATCTCATTTAAGATTCCATTTTGCATGTACAGCATCTGATAGCGTTTGACCAAACGCGAAAGGGTTACGTTAAGTTGTAAATCTGACCTAAAGAAGTAAAAAAATATAATGAGTTGTAAGGTAATTCTTATTTTAACTGTTGTAACGGTAACATTTTTGTACGTACAGTAATTGTGTGCCTTACCAATAGTCCTTAACCTCTGTGCGAAAAGTATTCAAGTACATAAGCGGAACCATGGCTAACAATTGTGCTTGAACCATTAAACCACACAATAGTCCAAAATCTAGAAAGCAACATGTAATTCGGGTGATAAAAAACGATTTAGGAAACGGGTACATAAAATGCATCGGCCAAGAAGGCCAACTCACGATGCATAGTAAACAGAGGAATGGAATAATGATTTGACTCGTCTGAAAATTGAATAAAATGACTTGAAGCGGTTTATTTTTACACCAGGAAGTGTCCTGCGAAGCGAGCTGCTCCACAATGAATTTTAAAGTCGATTTGCATCGAAGTACGTTTACTATTGCGGAAGTGTAGTAAACGTAAATAATCGCTTTCACCATATGGACCACCAAAGGTACAGAAAGTCCGAACATGGTAACTGTAGCC